>VUQK01012640.1:5783-26010 GCA_015106715.1 Bujurquina vittata
CAGAACTTTTTTTCCAAACTATACCAGAGTGCGTCTCGACACAAACAAGTTGTAAAACGCACAAATCGCTGACAGTAATTACTGTAAAGCTCCCTCAGCTATTTGGAAACCACGTAAGGTAACATAAATCTGATCAAGGATTTGATTGTAAGATAAAATAAAATATTTTCATTGTGTAAGACATCCTTCATATTATTATTGTTGTAAAATAAGTCCAACATTTCTTCTTGATTGAGTGCTGACCTCACTGGAGTTAATGCACTGCTGAGTTTGGTTTAGCTTTACTCATTCTCTGCCTTCTTCATATTTGATGCAAAGGGAAATAAATGGCTTATTATTTTCAAAACGAGCTTCCCACACATTGCATTAATGCTAGAAATAAACAGTATGTCATTGTGTGTATGGAGTAAGCAAGAGAAGAGAGGATGTGTGTTTTGGAACCGCTGATAAACACCAGTTTTAATTCCACTAGCAATGAATATGTGAGCTCTTCATCTCACCCTTTATTTTTGTTTTCTTTATCTTATCACTGTCTTTCCTGTTTGTCTCTTTTTTATATTCTGTCTTCCTTTTTATGTCATCCCTAAAAATCCTGCTATCCTTATTTCTTCCATTTTTTGTGAATGTTTTATCTTATTTTCTGATTTGACTTTCTCTTTCTTTGTGTCCTTTTATTCTTCTGTCCCTTTTCCTCTTTCTCCTATCTGTCCTCTTTCTCCGTTCCTTTTTTAATCCCATCCCCTGATGTTTTCAATGCTCTAATACTCTTCTCTGCCATTCACCTTCTCTCTTATGCCCTTTTCTCCTTTTCCCCCTTTTGTCTTTCTCTCTCTTTTCCTCTGTTCTTTCCTCTCCGTTCCTGCTTTCTCCAGTAGCCCAAGTCCAAATGGTTCCCGTGTGGCCATGGAAAGCCAAAACACTAACCTCAGGTAACCCACAAATACACACAAAAACACAGTTTAGTTTGTGTCTCTCCTCATGTGCGTTCACATGCTTGCACATGATCTGCAACAGCCATATGAACTATGCAAACAGCACACAGGTTGATAGATGTTTGCATACTTCACACACACGTTATAATATCGTGAGTGAAAATGCCATCCAAAGGGAGCATGTCTGTTTGTATTATTGTAAAAATGTGCACGTTTTTCTTAAGGTTAACTTTCAACTGGATGTCATGCAAGTTTTAAACACACAAACTCTGGCCTGTGTCCATATCGGAGAACTGTCAGTCCATCTTTCATTATGCTTGTCTTGTCTGTCAGCAGCCTTCCTCCATGGAAGAACTGCTCTTAGTACGTTGTCCCAGTGAAGCCAAACCTCACTCAGAAAAATACATATGATAGCACAGCATCTTTTAGCTTAGCACAAGGTCTTTTCTTCTGCAGAAGACGCAGGCCGGACACATAATTAAGTGAAAATTACACCAAGATTGTCCGTGGTATTTTTGTAGACATGACAGAATAAATTTTAGGAAGTATTTTGGCTGTCAGGGAGGTCTCTTTACTTTTCCGCTTTCGGCGTGTGCGGCAGGAATTATTAGAACAAGAGGACCATACAGAGGGATGTAGGGATTTTTCTGTCTTTGCTTTTTTGATACAAAATCTTAGTCAAAACCTCTTGCAATAATAGCAGCTGGCACGATAGACATGTTTGGGAAATCAACATCTGGTCATTTGGTCAAATAGTATCCATATGTGTCAGAACAGCCTCTGGTTGCGATTTGAACCTCAGCTATGTTATCCACAGTCAGCATCGTTAACCGCTTGTCTGACTCCTTATTAGGGTGAGATTTGAGTCCCGACAAAATTTTAGGGCTTTGAAAAATTAATAAGCTCTAATTTGTAATGCAGCTTTTGTACTCATGCACACGTATTAATGAAAATAAAACTGAAAGACAATCAGTTTATTTTGTCATAGAAAGGGGTAGCATTCTGCCCTGTTGAAATATGATGTGTATATATAATATCCTAATGTCTTATTATATATAAAAGTAACCACTTGCATTTTTTTTGGTCTTTATTAGATATGATTAGAGAGAGAAATTTTGATCACCTAGTTGAATATCAGCTGGAGCAAATTTTTAATTAGGCTTTAAGACTTTAAAATGTGATGGTCCAGTGGTCCACCTAACATATATAAAGCAGCCCTGTTGTAAAAAATAATTTATAGATAATATCTTCTGCTTCAAAGCTGGTCCTTTATGTCTGGCCATAACCAAAAACTGGCAACATTGCTTTTAATTAGTAACCTGATGTACTGATGCAGATAAGTCAGAGTGGCAGGAAAAGGGAATTGCACTGCACAAACAGTGATTTATTTATTTTTAATTCTTTTTCTGCTGAATGGAAATGTCTCCAGTTTTAGTCACTTTCCACTTTGGTTCTGAAACACTGATAAATATTGGACTGTTTACTGGGTGAGAGGCTGAACTGGATGATGGATAGATGGATAGATGGATGGATGGATGGATGGCGATAAGGGAAATTATGTAATAGCAGCATGAAAAATAAAATCTACAGTAACTAAACAACAAAGTGCCAACGATGAGTACTAAACTATACATATATAAACAAAATAGTTAAGATATAAAGACATAAAAATGTACGTACAGAGTAGTGGACAACCTGCATTGATAATAAAATAAAATGTAATATATGCACTATAAATAAATAAGAGTATGTACAAAACAGCATGTATATAAACAACAGCAGACAGTCATACAGAGGGCCTCATAGTCTGTTTACACATATTGCACATGTACAGCAGATATATCAGAACATTTTAGACGTGTCAACCTTTTTAAATTCCGGTGTGTAAAGAGTACCAGTATAACCAGTCAAACTACTGCAAGACTTTTTGTTTTACTTCTCCTCCTCCTTGCTGTAACCTTCACCCAGCACTGTCTTTTGTCCTGAAAACCTGCCAAAACATTCTGCTGAATTGGTGTCGGGAGGGAATGATCAAAAACCATACTTGATTTAAATTTGACCAAATTCTTCTTAAAGGTCATTTTCCTGTGCATATCTAGACAGCTTTCAGCACAGCTGTTGTGTTTAGATCACTCCCTGGAAGTCCCAGTGTGATGACTTGTACTGTGCAGTCTGCGGTTAATTTTTGAGCACAAAAATGAATGTTTCTTGCAGAATCAGTTTGTAGTGAAATCACAAACTGACTGATTTGTGATGTCTAAGATAAGAGCTGGGTCTCCTGCTTCAACGGAGCAGTCCGCAGTTCCTGAGCGTGAAAGTAGTGCCACAGGAGAGGAGTGGAACCACGAGCAAGCTCCTCATTTTATTTACCTTTATATTAATTGGGTTGCGCAATGTGAAGTCATCCCCCCAGAACCAGACTGTTAATGGCAGGCTGTACTGTAGCATCCTGAGGCATCTGAGAGAGAACATTGAGCAGAAACAACAGAAACTGGTGTGCCAGTACAGAACACACTGAGAGAAAACACATTTATTTGGCCATACAACACACGATATTTGCCCAACACCTGTCCCACTTGCAAGATTTGGTTTCATGAGTTTTTCTTCATTGAAGAATCACCTTGGAGGAGATTGAGCACACAGAAGCACAAGTGTAAGGATACATAAAGGTGACTTTCACTCAGAGATCTAAAAAGCCATCCAATCATGCACAAGAAGATGACCCTGAAGGTGAGATCAGCAAAGTTAAAATTGGGTACATTTTTTTAATTTGTTTTTATGAGCTGCTTCCTGGAACTTTTTGATCAATACCTCCTAGATCCATAACATACAAGCATATACTTGCACATACAGTATTCCTGCTATAGTTCAGTATTGCATAAAGTTCCATTTTTGAGTTTCAGTGTTAGGACAACTGACTACATGGTGATGTGTGTGGTTTAAGCGTTGCTCTCTTTTTTTTAATTCCTTTTTTCAAATAGCAGCAGAACAGCAATAATATCATTTTGATTTTATGGAGAGAAAAGGGGTTTTAACAAAAGTGCTGCATACTGCAGAAGGAGAGAGCACAACAGGAAATTTCGCATGCATAGTGAGAAAAAAAATCAGAGTTGTCATGTCTCTGTTTCCTTACACCACTGCAGTTAATGTTCCTGTAATTTTCTGTCACACAGACACAGAATGAAGTCTGTGGTCACTCTAAAACAAGGAAGAAGTTCTGAGCGTAAAAAGAAAAAAACATTGACTTATTTAAAAAGACACTGAGTATGGCAGATCAGAAATGGAATATAAATTCAGTGAACCCCTTACTTCTCTACGTTTTGATATTCATGTCAAATCTTCAACCCAAAACTGTGTGCTGTATTTTCAAAATCTTTCACATTAGTTTTTCAAAACTAAATTTCATATCACTGTGACAACTAACGTGCTCCATTTTTATTGCCCTTGACCTGTCATCCTTCCACACTTGTTTTAAACGGTGGCCTAAAAATTTATGTGACGGGGCACAATATTTTTCTTGATTTTTAACTCCATTGACAAAAACTGCTGACTCATTTTACTGGCTAGAAGCTTGTTCTTGGCAGAGCACCTTACATTTCTGAACTCTTTTTGTTGTTTAGTTGTTCAGTTTTCCCCTCTTGTAGTTACAGCACATTTAGTCTGCAGTATTAGATGCATGGGAGAGATTTGGCATTTGAACTGCAATCATAAACGGTTTGCAGTGCAATCTTCTGATCCTTCTGTACACTTGATTTAAATGTGACTCACAGCCCTGTTGCCTTTGACCTCAGCTGATACAGGGCTCGAATAGTCAGACAGTCAGACACGGCTGCGTTACTGTGGTCTGCCACACTGTCTGTCGCATACTTAGCTTCCTCCTTTGCACCCGCTCATAGAGTATGCCTGAAAAATTACATCAGTGTTTACTGAAGGTATTTTTAGGTGGTGCTGGATTTAGGTTTTCTGGGCATCAGCTGGTATTTTCTCAACCAAGTCATAAATCATCATGACACTTATATCAACTATTGCATTAATGTTTTAAGAAGTTGTGATTATATTTGGTACAATAACCTGCAGAGCTAAATATAAATGCAAATTATTTGGCATAGAGAAGAGCCCTCGAATACTTGTACAGTATATATAACATTTGAGATTTTCTACGGTACTGTGTAAACCCCACAAGTGAGTTGCCAGAACAGTAAATGCCAGCTGCCTAAACAGTACATATAACAGGATGTTTCTGCTACAGTGCATGTGGTACACTTAAAAGAACATTTAGTATAAGGACAACAAAAAAATGTATACAGTGTAATTTCTGCCTGTTTTAGGTACGTAATAATGCCCATGTTAAATTACCAGTATGCAGAAAATTTTACTTTAATCAGAAAGCGCAAAAATGATTAGAAATTATTCTCAGAAAATGCAGTCATACACAGCATTTTTCATCAGTAGGCTATCTACAGTTTGTCTGGTGCTTATTTACTGTCATTTATCTGCGTTAGAGAAGGAAGAAGTTTGCAGATGTGGGAGATTTAAAATTAGAAACGATGCCAGAGGTCATGGTTCGCTGGCAAGCCACACAGCAGTGGCATTTTTGTCTGATCTTTCTGTTCTCCTGTGCATTTTAGACCAGTTTAAGGACCATGGCACCAGCCTGATAGTCTGACTCTTAAAGGGCTCTTTGATTCTGTGGGCGTGGGTGTGTACATGTGGCTTTAACACTACTGCACTTAGTCAACAGTCATTATACCCCACCTGTGCCAGCTGCAGTGTAAAAGCAGCAAGTAAACTTTCTCACACGGAGACGTGTGGCTCTGCGGACACACAGCCTGCAAATACAGAGAGAGGATAGAAAGCTATCATGACTCTGCAGGTTCAGGTGCAGGTCATCCGGTTCATGCAAATGTTTGCGTCTTAATTTCTTGACCTTTGGAGCCTCTTCTTCCTGTTCTTTTTACCATGAAATAACAATAACGCAATTCTCTGCCTCGTAGATTGCATTTGAAAGTTTAGATTTCTTCCCTCTCATCATATTTCTGAATTGTCACATCAGTAAGAACAATTTTTCTTCTTTGGCACAGGAAAGATTTTCACCTTTGCTGTGCTTGTATTTTCTATATTTACCATCAAATATGCAGAGTGTGTCCCATTTGGAAACTTGAGACACTGAACTATGTTGAAACTTATTTTTAATTACACTGTGCCCTCAGAAGAAAGAGTGGACTGAAATTGTGCTTTATTATATGGTTCTTGGGTCTTCCAGCCAAAAGCAACTCATTCCGTTTTGTTTCAAGGCATCTTTTCTTCCCCTCCTCCTTCCTAAAGTGGTTTTCAAGACTGCTGTGCTGCAGTCTTACCCTTTCTTTGACATGCTAGGAGCCCCAGCGCCTGCCAATAAAATAAATAGCAGTGGAGTTGATTATATAGGGATAGACTGGTGAAACACTGTACCCGTTTAGCTTGGAAAGCCCACATAGATAGACGGGCCTTTTTCAACCCACTGAACCAGAGAACTCAAGTGTACAGCGAGTGCTGGAATAAGTGGGTAGACACATGCTGCTACCTTGGAAGGCCTCTCCTTCTCCTTCCTTTTATGTTTCAATTCATGCCACTTGGTACGCTGCCTTTGTTTGGTCAACGTTAACTTTGAAACTCCCAGCAGAGGACAGTACCTTCTTTTAAAGAAGTCGTCTGCTGTCTGCATGTCTCCTCACAGCATAATGAGGGCTGCTGCCCCGCCGAAGGGAGAGATGGAGTTTGTTTTTACGAGGCCCACCCAGGCACCTCACCACCAACACCACAGTGAGCGCTGGAGGAAGTTAGAACATGAATACTTACCATGGCTCACGTTCTATAGGCTGTATTTAAATATTTATTAGAATGGAGAAGCTCTGAATGGCACGAGGACAAAAAATAAGGCTGAAGGTCAGCATGTAAATGCCTCACGTTGAATTCCACGTTCCTCACAACAGATCTTGTCTCAAAACTACAAGGCTGCCACATGAACATGAATTGGATACATAAATTTGATTTACATTTACCTGCATTTGTAAAATGGAGAGAAGGGCATTTTCTATTTTTAATAGGCAGAGGTGTCATTAGGATCGAGAAACTTTGGTTTTTAATCTGTCATAGAAATATTAAGAATTTCATGATAATTTCATTATTATAAAGTTATTTCAGAGCGAAATTAAAGGTGAGACTGTTATGCCAAAAGGTTTGGGCCAGATGGCTGGCTTTATAAAATCTAAATAATTAATCTCAGTGCAGTCTTAAGTTCTCATTTACTCTTCATTTTTATTTAATTTTAGCAGTAGTAAAACTCTGTTGAAAAAATAATGAGGGCCTCAGTATTGATGAATGCTAGGTGGCATATTGATGGTCTCATTGCTAACAAACCCTGTTAACTGTCTTCTCTTTGACACTACTCCTGCTCCTTCCTGTACTGATCATAAAAAGATGCAGTCAGCATATGCCACACAAATGACTGTAAAGCTATGCTTTGGAAATGGTTGTGACAGACACATTTGAGAACCAATAAACTAGACTAGTTAGTTAACGGCTTCTCTTCACCAGCCTGTGGCACTCTCACATCCTGATTCACCTGCTCCAACACCAACAGCTCAAAGCTCTTTCCTCCACCTCCTCTAGACTCACTTGTTCCCTTCACTCTCCTTTTTCTTTTTGAATGGCATCCTAGAAATCAACAATGACTAGTCCTGTAACCGCTTTCTCTTTCTCGAGAAAGAGGATGCAAATTAGCCTGCTTGTGTTTTTGGTCCTGGTCAATCCCCCCCCCCCTTCACCCGTCTAAATTTGAAGGTCCACATTCACATATCTATATCTGTAGTCCCAGCTGTGCAGGCCTAATGACATCTATGGAAACGTGTTTATCCATTTACTTTACCTTGAATTATAAGGTAGGGTGGCAGCTCTGCTCGCTAGATGAAAGTTCGGTTAATGGTTGTTGGTGGGCAGAGATACCTGCCAGAAACCACGGACTTGTCTAGCTTTAAAACAGGAAGTAAGGATTTGTGGGATGTAGACAGCTATTTTAAAAACAGTAGGTGAATTTAGACATTAAGAGACATGTGCTGAAGGAAAGCAATGAGAACACTTCAACTTATTGGTCCAGTTAAGCTTGCCAGAGGTTACAGCTACTCTTACACCACTCTCTTCTGAAAATTTTCTTCCCCGTTCTCAGTCTTTCTCCCTCTGTGTGTGTGTGTGTGTGTGTGTGTGTGTGTGTGTGTGTGTGTGTGTGTGTGTGTGTGTGTCTGCTTACTCAGGGTTTATCTCCCTCACTCTGTCTTTCCTGGTGGTGATATTTACCAAATGTCTGGGCAAGGGTTCAGCCTGTCCACAGGTCTGGATTAGATTTGCTCAGGGCTTAGAGCTCTGTTTAGCACTCTTTGCTTTGAGACCACTGAAGCGGGTGAGGGCTACAGAGGGAATTTCTTACAAAACTCCCTGGTCCTGTGGTTAGAGGATGGCAGAATTAGGGAATTCCCTACCGGACATATTCCCTTCTGTCTTTGTATAAAACAATATCTTCACAATCACACAGTAGTAATTAGCTTTCAGCAAAGAGCATCTCAGGACAAACATTTTAAAACTGCCAAGTGATGGATCATACTGACAAACAGCTGTTCTCTTATTTCCCCTGCCTTTCTTTCATGCCCCCTCTCCATCTCTTCCCATGCTCTTCTCCCTTCAATCCATTCTTCATCTTCCTTCATCTTCCACCCGGACTTGCCTCCTTCAGCCATCCAACTCAGTTGAAGGACCAAGTTGGTCCTGGTGGCCCTCAGCAAGCCCTTTCCCCAGCCCAGTTGCCAGAAGAGGCAGAGTGCCTGACAGTTCCCAAGTACAAGAGAGACCTAGTGCAGAAGCTGAAGATTCTGAGACAGGAACTTTCTCAGCATCAACCCCAGGCAGGCCATTGCCGCATTGAGGTCAGCCGTGAGGAGATCTTTGAGGTAAGGAACAAAGCCGCACAACTGAATGACAGAATAATTTTCATGCAAAGAAATGCACACAAACAAGTAGTCTGAAGCTTTTCATAACCTTCATGCTTCTTAGAATGCAAAATAAACACAAACACTAGCTTTCTTTGTGTCCACAGATCATAAACTGTCTGTCTGAGCCTTTATTTCTCTGAACTGTACTGGACCGCAAATATTTATCTAAAAATAGTTTTCACGTTTATAAACATGGCACTCCAACACAAAAAATTTTGTGTGCTTCAAACAAGAGACAGAAAACATTTGAAGAACGTCTGAACGCAGCCACAAATGTGCACATACAAATTGATCCTAAAAACCAAGAATTTATTGTGAATTTGTATAATGTGCATAAAGTGAATCAACTGGCATTGAAAGCATCACATGGTGACCTGAACAATCTAGCCATGACTGCTGCCTACAGATAAAAAGAATAACATAATGCTCGCAAATCCAAATCTTTGCATTTTACTGGAATTTTTTCACTCCATTTACAATGTGCACCAGAAATAGCCCATGGCAGCACAGAACCAGTACTCAGAGCTACTTTATGATTTCCAGGGAAAAGCAGAACAGAATGGCCTTCACAACACTACAAAAAAACTTCTCTGTTCCTTTTCTCCTCCTCCTATGCCTGTCTTTTTTTGTGCTCTCCCAATCATTTGTTCTACCAAGGCAAAGGCATTCTTTCTGGATGATTTCAGCACCTAAAGAGAAACGGGGAGGGGGTGAGGAAAGGAGCTCAGGCAGCAGTGGCAAGTATTTGTGGCCAGACGTAACTTCATAACTACAAGCTGAGCGATGAAGAATATGTCTTCATTTCACTTTGACGTGACAGCTTAGGAAGAACGTTTGAGAAAGTGTTAAAACCAGTGTTGCTTTGACAATGATGCCTGTTGGCATGCATTTTGTGCTACAAACTGATAATTGATCCCTGTGGCCCGCCTTCACATTTTAATGCGTCTATTGTTACACCTGTTTGTTCAAATCACATGTCAAACTCAGTTTCCATAAATCACTGAACCAGTCAACAGTCAGTGAACAAAAAATGTGCCATCATATTCGAGCCAAAAATAAAGAATTTTGATGCAGTTCTGCACGTAGGCTACTGTACAGCTTACTCGCATCAGCTCTGTTTATAAGACTGATGTGACAGCTACTGGTAGAATAGATCATACTATGCTGCTCAAAAAAATTAAAGGAACGCTTTGAAAACCTGTCAGCTCTCAACGTGAAAAAAAAAATCATGCTGGATATCTATACTGATATGGACTGTGTAATGTGTTAGGAATGAAAGGATCCCACACTCCTAGAGTAACTTACTGCCTACTGGAATTTCCTTCATGATTTAGAGACCGTGCTGCGAGACACAGCAAACCTTCTGGCAATGGCACATACTGATGTGCCACCCTAGAGAAGTTGAACTACCTGTGCAACCAAGCCTGTTTTAGGGGTTGTCTCATTGTTTCCCCTTTAGTACAGCTGTTTTTAATTATCTTAACACCAAAACAGCTGAAACTGATTAACAATCCCCTCTGCTACTTAACTGAGCAGATCATTATCACAGAAGTTTAATTGACTTGATTCTATACTCTGATTAAAGTCTTCCTTTAAATTTTTTTAACAGTATAGATCTTGATATAGAAGCAAAATAAATAATCCTAAGTCAATAAACTTTGCAGCTTCTCCACAAATCTCTGACTAAGGCACTTCGTCTCTGGTGAAACTCTGAGAGATTTGGCTTGGAGAAACACAATTTGCTGCTCTCCTCTTCACTGAAACTTGTTTCCTTCCACGGCTTCTTATTTTCTTGGGGATACACGGGCCTCTCTTTACTGATGCTGTACAGACCCAGGCTACAGTAAAGCTGGCTAAAATTTATGGAGAGTCTGAAGTGATCTGCGAGCCAGAATAAAACCAGTGTAAACCCAATATTTAGGAAATGACCAGTAGCTGTGCATTCTATATTTAATTTTAATATGCAATTGTTTCTCTTAAACACGTAATGCCATGTTATGTTTGTAAATGAGAACGGGTTCTCAACCATTTTACCTGGTAAAATAAAGGTTTAAAAAATAAAATGCAGTGAGGGTGGACCTTTTTTTTTTTTTTTTTTTTTTTTTTTTTTTTTGTTATTACTCATAGTTACTATGGTCTGCTCTTCTTGAATCACATTTTGTTCTTATTTGAGCACCTTTCAATATTAGAGGCTTCTTTTTTTGTTTTAGAGACACAAAATATTCTGTCAAACTGTGTGTTCAGCTAAATAATGGTCTTTAAGGACTTTACTGGGAACCTGGTAACTTCACTATGACATCCCTCAATAATGTTTTGGAGACTACACAAATATTTTCGTTCATGCAACTACATGCTGTAGTCAGAGGGGTAGTTTCAGTTGTTTTCTGCATTCTGGCTGTGTGGTTTGATAGACATCAGCTGTACCTTTTTAAGCCTTCATAACTTCAGTTTACAAAATTAAAGTGTTTGTGACGAGTTGCACCTTGCAGCTGACTCAGTGCAGCCTAGATCTGTCGTGCTTTCACAGCTGCAGCAGTGTCATTGCTGTGGCAGGAGATTGTTTACTGCAAGGTGGCCTTTGAGTCTCTGGACTTCAGTTAGAGGACAGATAATTCTTGCAAGATGGGAAAAGCAAACACTTTTTTTTTTTTTTTTACTCTGTTGTGCAGGAGCAGTATGATCATGGGAGAATAAGATAATTTGTTGTTTAGTTTATTGTTTTTAAAGCAATATTTTACTAGTAATGTTTAATGTTAGTCGTTTTTTTTAAATAGTATTTTAGACTTCAGTCAGTGCATGAATGAAAATGCTCATAGCTAGCATGTGTATAGGGACTTTCACACAGAAGTGCAGAGCTTTCTGTTGAATTCAGTGGCTCAAGTTTTGAAAGCTTCTAGTGGGAGGCCAGCAAAATATTCTGTAGTAGTTTATCTCATTCCATCATCACCCTAACTATGAAGCACCAGGAAGATGAGCATATAACTAATCTAAGCTACATTTACAGAATTCTGCTTGACTGCTCAAACACACCTGACTGGTCTACTTAAATGGAAACCTGTAAACAAAAGGGCTTTCATCCTGACATCTTGCTAGAGATACAAACTTGTGTTGTGTAATTCATTGAATTCAAACATACAGTTTCAACTTTTTGCTTTCCCTGCATGTAGTCAGGTGGAAACATCGTTTCTATTTGCAGTGGGGGTAATTTTCAAAGCCTGAAGTGGTCAGACTTACTGAACTTTGACCCTGGAGTGCCAGAGCGCTCACAGGCTGCAGTGCGATCTGCTTGGCACAGTGACAAACTCTACAGGTTGTTCTGGTTTATTCCTGCAGATTTATTTTCATACTTTATGACTATCTCTGATGGTGTATGTTGGTTCCTTTACAGTCTTTGGTTTGCGTGCACAGCATGTAACTTAGCCAACCAAAGTTGCAAAGTTTAATATTTTTCCAGTAAGCAAGCACTGGTCAAATCATATTGGAGAGAAATGTGATATTGAAGCGTGTCTTGTTTTATTAACCTGCAATTTTATATTTGCTGAATTGTAGGAGTCATACCGGCAGGTGATGAAGATGCGCCCGAAAGATCTTTGGAAGAGACTTATGATCAAATTCAGAGGAGAAGAGGGACTGGATTATGGCGGGGTAGCTCGGTAATATTTCCAATGCTTTTTATTTACCTGTGTTTTAAATATCAGCAACCATTCCTTTAAGCTTGTTAGTGTTGTTTTGTATTCCATTTTCATGCGGAATCCATATTTGTGCATTAGGGAATGGTTGTACCTGCTGTCCCACGAGATGTTGAACCCCTACTACGGCCTTTTCCAGTACTCCAGAGATGATATCTACACTCTGCAGATTAACCCAGACTCTGCTGTCAACCCAGTAGGAATTCTTTGTTTTAAAAGTCAACTTTGTTAAGATCATTATATTGCCAAAAGTATTCACTCACCCATCCAAATCACTGAATTCAGGTGTTCCAATCACTTCCATGGCCACAGGTGTATAAAATCAAGCAGCTAGGCATGCAGACTGCTTCTACAAACCTTTGTGAAAGAATGGGTCACTCTCAGGAGCTCAGTGAATTCCAGCATGGTACTGTGATAGGATGCCACCTGCGCAACAAGTCAAGCTGTGAAATTTCCTCACTACTAAATATTCCACAGTTAACTGTTAGTGGTATTATAACAAAGCAGAAGCAATTGGGAACAGCAGCAAATCAGTCATGAAGTGGTAGGCCACGTAAAATTATGTCAGTGGATGCTGAGGTGCATAGTGTGCAGAGGCTGCCAACTTTCTGCAGTCAGTCACTACAGACCTCCAAAGTTCATGTGGTCTTTAGATTACCCCAAGAGGATCATCTTGGATGATCAGCTGCATCCAAGTTTTACGTCACCAAGCGCAATACAATATGTTGAATGCATTGGAGACGTGTTCTCTGGAGTGACGCTTCTCTGTCTGGCAACATTTCGGACAGTTTCATGCTTCCAGCATTGTGGAAACAGTTTAGGGATGGCCCCTTCCTGTTCCAACCTGACTGCACACCAGTGTGAATTTGGTGTGGAAGAACTTGACTGGCCTGCACAGAGTCCTAACCTCAACCCAACAGAACACCTTTGGGTTGAATTAGAGCGGAGACTGCAAGCCAGGCCTTCTCATCTAATGTCAGTCTGACCTGACAGATTCGCTTCTGGAAGACTGGTCAAAAATTCCCATAAAGACTCCTAAACCTTTTGGAAATCTTTTCCAGAAGAGCTGAAGCTGTTATGGCTGCAAAGGGTGGGCCGATCATATTAAACCCTATGGATTAATAATGGGATGTCACTCAAGTTCACTGGAGACAAACATGAAATGTGTTGTTAGGATTAATTGTGGCAGGACAACTTCAGCTTTAAATGTTCAAGCTTAATTTGGGTAACATTTTTTAAAGGTTTACCAGGTCTGACATTATATATGTTTCATGTGAATATAAAATACTAATGAAAGCTTGGTTAAGATCAATTGTTAAATAATTAATTGTCAGAATTCTCTAGTCATATGCCTTAGTTTTGGTAAAGTGTTATTCTACTATGTATTTGGACACAAAGTAGCAAACAATCTCCTCTCCTACATCATTGGTATCAGCTTAGTGGTAAAAACTGAAACTGATGTGATAAACTATGAAATAAAACTGTTTATTAATATCCCCTTTTTCAATCTGCAGGAGCACCTGTCATACTTCCACTTTGTGGGTCGCATCATGGGCATGGCAGTGTTTCACGGCCACTACATTGATGGAGGCTTCACTCTGCCCTTCTACAAACAGCTGCTAGGAAAACCCATCACGCTGGACGATATGGAATCTGTCGATCCTGACCTACACAACAGTCTCGTCTGGATTTTGTGAGAGTCATTATTTTCATTTCATTTTATTTGTTTTCTAAATGCTCTACACTAACGCGAAGTTGAGAGCATAGTAAGAGAATTTCTCTTTTAAAACAAATGCAACAAAATAAAACAAACTTTACAGATACTTTGATATCCAGAATATATTAAAGATATTTGTCCCAGTTGCTTTATGCATGCAGCAGGGAAAAATGTGTATACACCAAATTCAGAGCAAATGTACTTAAGAACCACACAAAATACAAACCACAATCCAAACCTTTCCTCCACCATTCTCTCATGACTGCAGTGACCCCTGCTGCCAGATGAGCTGAACATCAGATCTTGAAAATGAAGAGCCCTGCAGGTTTAGTCCTTCACTTGCAGCTTCTTAAAAGTACACTGATTGTGTATCATTTCACAATGATACAGTGCAAAACCTGCATTTTATTTTTTATTTTATTTTTTGTTTTGTTTTTGGGTGATGCGGTCATACCGGTTTAGTAGTATTTCTCGCTGAGACATCATTTATCATGTAAAGGTGAATATTGGGGGGAAAATAGTTTGCAGTGCTTACAGGACAAAATGTGATGATGATGCTGACTGTAAATGGATAAATACACACACACACACACACCAGTAATATCACCCTATGTCAGCTGGGATAGGCAAATCCTATAAAAAGAAAGAAAGAAAACCGAATAAGTGAGCTGGTACTCATGACTACATCTTGTATTTTTTCTTTTTTCTTTTTTTTTCCCACTCAGGGACAATGATATCACTGGCGTCCTGGACCACACTTTCTGTGTGGAGCACAATGCTTATGGAGAAATCATCCCACATGAACTCAAGCCCAATGGGAAGAGTATCCCTGTGACAGAAGACACCAAGAAAGAATATGTGAGGTATGGACTAGGATAAACGCAAAGATGACAATGTGCAGCATGCAGCCAAGTTTAATTTGAATCCACATAAGCTCATCTTATTTACATTTTTCTGCACCTTTGTTGTTAATGTCAGATGGTGGCTCTGTATCCTGTCACAGTTTGATAAATTCACACTCACTCCCCTGTTCTTCCTCTTTGCTCTCTCGTGCTCTCTGCAGGTTGTATGTGAACTGGCGTTTTCTTCATGGCATCGAAGCTCAGTTTCTGGCTTTGCAGAAAGGCTTCAATGAGGTTATCCCGCAGCATCTGCTCAAAGCCTTTGATGAGAAGGAATTAGAGGTACTATAGATCACAGAGCCATGTAGTTACAGTGTTATCTCTTCTTAAAAAAAAATACACAAATACCATCATGTGTCATTAAATTGATGGGAATTATCCCCATTCAGGTATTGTAACAAAATTTCCACAATGACCTCAAAGTTCCTCTCCTTTCAGCTTATTGTGTGTGGCCTGGGAAAGATCGATATCGCTGACTGGAAGTCCAACACCCGCCTGAAGCATTGCACCCCCGACAGCAACATTGTCAAGTGGTTTTGGAAAGCTGTGGAGTCATTTGACGAGGAGAGGAGGGCCCGCTTACTGCAGTTTGTTACTGGCTCATCCAGAGTCCCACTGCAAGGCTTCAAGGCTTTACAGGGTACTTAACCTGACTAAGTCTGTGTTCCCATTGGTTCTCTACTTGCAGTTCTAAAGACTTGTTCAATTTTTTTGAGTGTAGAATCTGTTTTATTTTAGCTTCTTGTAGTCTTTGAATTGTGATGTTACTTTCTGCCTACACAACAAATGGGCATCTCCTTCAATTGTTTTTTTTAATTTTAGTTAAGCTAATGATTTTCTTTTTTTTTACTACAATGAATACAGAAAAATACAACTAAATTAAAAAGGAAGCAGGACTTTATTAGCAGTGATGTTAGTGAGTAACTTAAAGTGAGTCCCTCATGCTCATTTGCAGCTCCAAGAACACATAAATATATGGACTCTATTAGAGTAATTATATACGAGTCACAGTTCAAATCAACTTTTATTTGTGTTCTGTTGGGCTTTGGTGCAGCCACTCAGTTCCTCTGCTGTCTGAAACAAGTTGTTTTTATCTCCTCTCCCTTTGAGCCAGCTTTCTTCTGATTGACTGAGCCTCAAAAAATATGAGTTTTGCATAGCAGTTGGTAGGGGTGGCTGTGTTTACTGCCATACCTGCATGCCTGATGTGACTATAAGGTCATCCCTTTTTAATCTAAGAATTTAGGGGGGGAATGCTGAAATCAGGTGTTCATAGCAGTCTGAATCCTGAGCGTGTTTACACTTGTATAAAATGAACACCCACCACTGTAACAGTGTAAGGAAAACCATAATAGGTTCACTTTAACAGCAGGATGGTGCCAAACTGGAGCTGATGGATTCTGTTTGTTCTCTGATTGCAGGTGCTGCAGGGCCCAGACTCTTCACCATTCATCAGATTGATGCCAACACCAATAACCTGCCCAAAGCCCATACCTGGTATGTGTGATGTATATGTCTAGAAACAATGTATTTGCATATATTTAACAGGAACAAAAGAACTTTGATAATTTTAGGAATAGAACATAATCCTTTAAATGATCTTTGCACATGTTGAAATACTCTTATGTGTCAAAAGTGAAAGGCCTGTCCCTGGGATTCAGTCTGATTTTATTTATTTATTTTCCCTCTTTCTCCAGCTTTAACCGGATTGACATTCCGCCCTATGAGAGCTATGACAAACTATACGACAAGCTACTGACAGCGATCGAGGAGACGTGTGGCTTCGCAGTGGAATGAAAGCCAGTTTGGCGAGCGTCTTGTGTATGAACATATGTAACTGTGCAGGACTATAGCGGACTATTTTTGTCACTGTGACGTGTCGACAGGTTCGCTCGGAGTGTGCGTCCAGGCTACAGTCTTCCTCTTCTCTCACCACTGTCCACATTCTTCCCATATTGATACGTTTGAACAGCTGCTATAGAGTCCTCCCCTGTCATTGTACGCATCTTAAACAATTCTTTGTTGGAAAAATTCCTCCCAGATATTTAGCAGCCATTATACTTCTTTGTTTTGCCGTTTTTACTGACTGATCCATGTCATGCTACTGAATCTTTGACACTGCAGGTAGCCACACACACACACATGCACACCTTAGTAGCCACCTTAATCTTAACAGGTAACACCTTCTGATCCTTCTGAAGAACTGGTGCACTTGATCTTGTAGTGCCACGAATTGATCCTACCTCGGTGTACTGCGTCGATATTGAAATAGTTACCATTTCAGAATGCTACATGTAATCTTTTAGGCGGGTTAATAGATTCAGAAAAGAAAATCTGTGGTTCATAATTAGTTTGATTTTTTACACCAGCAGTCATTTTGTAACTGAGCAATGATCATGTCCTTTTGAAGTGGAACTCATCACGACTGATCTGGTCCCGTGTTTTGCGGCGTTTTGAGGGACGGACTCTGGTGACGAAGAATTTTCAATGTTTTCTCTGTAAATCGCTGCAGTGTGGCCACAGTTTTTGTAAGTGCATTTGTTTCTGCATGTGTCCAAGGAAAGTAGACACGTCGTAGCTGCCCCTTGATTTCCTCATCGAATCCGGCTCATCTTCATTTCCTCTCTCGTTCACATATTTGTCTCCAGCAGCATGCCTGTTTCTTCTATTATTTTTTTTTTTTCTATCAGGGCAAGCTTTCCTCAGCCCACTTAATGTTAGAACATATGTGAAAAGAGCACAGGTGTCCACAGTATGAGGCTCAACGAAAAGCTGTTCAGGGCAGTTTTCCAATTTCGGTCACACCATCAGTTTAAACAGGCAGACGTTTTTCTCTCTCTCTTTCTCTCGTCACTTTAGAGCACTTTACAAACTGAGCAGTGATGGCAGGAGTGCTTTCTTCACATTAGATTAAAATATATCATGTTTCATTTGCTATACAACTACATTTGAAATATTCAGCGTAAAAAGTATCTATACACCTGTAATTTTTAAGTATATATGTACAAATACATAGCTATTTTGTATATTGTTGCTTGTTCTTTCTGTTCAGTTTAAATGCAAGCATGTTGATGTCTGTCACAGACCTCTTTGCATTCTCAGGTGAAGTTGTCCTTTTTCTTTTTCTTTTTTATCTTTTTCATTAGGCTAGTATGTAGGAGGGGATAAAACTGTATACATGGGCCCTTTCTGTAAACCTTTATTAGTCTAAAACTTAGCAGTTTAAAGTGACATTTTATTTTGCTCTTTCACTGTCACTTAAAAAAACACACCTTCTCACAGGAGACCACTTTTGCTGCTCTGGAGGTCTGGAAGTGCAGACAGCGATGTTCTTTCACGTGTAGGGGAACGATCAGCTTGACAACATAATTATTTTTTTTTTTTTAAATCAGTCTGTTGGTGCTGTTGGTAACTTGAGATCTAAAGAGCTGCAAATGCTGAAGGTTGACTGCTGCTGAGCTCTGGGGTGCTACGTGGTGAAAACATTGAACCAAAATGAAAAAGTCACAGAAAACTAGAGAAGCGAACAGTGAAGCCTCCATCCAAAAAATAAAAACACTGCATGAATGGATGCTTGAGATTAAAGCCTATTTATTTGCATAATTGTTCCTCTTAGAAAACGTTTTTAACTTGGAAACCTAATAAATGTTTTTTAAAATGTACTCTGCATTTATGTGCAGGCATCCCTCACATCATAAACCTTTTTTCCCCCTTTGGTCAGCATGAGACAAAACAAATAAAAGTGAGTGCATTGAAAACATGGTTTTTGTCCAGTTACAGAGATTTTACCTTTAAAAACTTCTCCTCGGAGCTGGAAAATAAATGCATTACAAGTTTTTTTTTCTCTTTACACACATTATGCATACTTGGACTCCAAGTTATAATCCAACACTTCCTTCTATTTACCAAATAGTTATTGGACTAAATATTTTTCTTTATGTAGATGACATATATAGACTCACGTGTGTTTGTCCAGAGTATGCAGTCCACTTCTGCTCTTTGTCCGTCTTGTAGTTTTCCAGACGGTTCGGTCTTCCGTACAAAAATTGTAGGGTCCGAGCGCTTCCAGATGAGGGGGAAGTCACATCCCCCACCCCCACCCTGTTAAGCAGCCAAATTGATCAGTCTCAACAATTTTACAGATGAACGATTTTTTTTGAAGCAACATTTACCGTATAAAAAACTCAAAATTATGTCTGGTTCGGGTCAAAACTGTGCACTTGAAAAAGCAACTGGTTACAAACCACAAGTTATTTAGTGTTCAGCAGACTCTCCCCTTTTAATTCCTGTGTGTGTGTGAGTGGGTTTAATGACTTTTGATGGAAATCAGTACAAAACCAATCCTTTTTTTTTTTTAAAAAACAAAAACAAAAAACCTGCACCATTTTTTTCCTTTTGAATTCTGTTTTTGTATTTATTATTACAGTATATGTTTGCATAGTTTTTAACATCAGCTGCTCTGTGAGTTTGTAACTGACACCTGTACATAAAGACAATAAAGAAGCAAAGTCATAAACTTCTTGTACCCTTGCAGAAAGCTGAGCAATAAAACTGTGCTGTTTGGACCTAACAGCATTATGTTTTATAGAATCATGTCTGTTACTGTCTTGTTTTTGTTTTTTAAATTTATTTATTTTGTGCTGCAACATTATGATGGTTTTGCTGGGTTGAGTAGTCAGGGACTGAAATCTACTCTGTAAGTTCGTCTTAGGTGTACCACACAGGATTTATTTTTTTCACACACACACACACATTTTTTCTGTCACACACAGGACCTTCAGAAAAGCAAAATATTTAATTAGAATTTATTGAAGTGTATAAAATTTGCTTGGGAGACACTGGACATGATTTTCAGACTCATGAGCCCTGTGTCCTCATGCACACGGGGGGGGGCTCTGTACCACGGCCTCACTGAGCTCCTGGATGGTCTGAGGCGCAACCTGACAGCATTGGATGGATGGAGCAA
>VUQK01012643.1:0-11851 GCA_015106715.1 Bujurquina vittata
GGTGAGTCAGAGATCACTTAAAAAGTACACACACGCACACGCACACGCACACGCACACGCACACACACACACACACACACACACACACACACACACACACACACACACACACACACACACACACACTATTTGTCCTTTATGTTAAAGCTGTTTTCATATTTGCAGAATCTTCACCGGTTCCACCAGATTAGATGGAAATGCCATCGGTGAGTGTGTCATACGTTACTGTGAAGTAAAGTAACTGTTTGTTTTTGCATGTATGAAGTAGGGAAAGTAATCGAAAGCATCTTGCCGTTTAATTGCTTCCAGTGGACTTTGTGCGGTGGCTGTGTGCAGTGTCCATGGACGAGCTGGCCTCAGCACACCAGCCAAGGATGTTCAGCCTTCAGAAGATTGTAGAAATCTCCTACTATAACATGAACCGCATCAGGCTGCAGTGGTCCAGAATTTGGCAGGTCATTGGCGACCATTTCAACAAGGTCAGTGTTGCAAAGCTTCCACAAAAGTTTGACTTTAAAATTGTATAACATCAAGTGGGACCTAAAGGCTTGTCTTGAGGTGGCTGTGATCTTTTGGTGGTGCTACCAGCATTTTGTGCACCTCCTTTTGTCCTGTATTGAACCCTTGATGATGCAGATTTATTACCACTGCAGTTCTTTTTTTTTGCCTGCACATTGTGTGTCTACAGAATGTGCAGACAAGGACATTGTCATCATTTATTTAAAAGTCCAACAGTAGGGCATGCTTTGTGCCTGACATTGTATGTATCATTAATCACACTGTGCACTCTCCTGTAATCAGCCTTTCATTTATCATGCAGTGCCATTAAAAAAAGGTGCCAAATCCTAAAACAGATGGAGCATCAATCAGTAATGATACTAAAATGTGTTACTACAGACTTACATTTACTGCCACTTGATCGGGTACACCTGTTCAATCGCTTGTTAAAGCAAATATCTGTCAATCACCTGGAAGCAACTCAGTGGATTTAGGCATGTAGACATGGTCAAGACGACCTGCTGAAGTTCAAAGGGAGCGAACAGGGAAGAAAGGTGATTTAAGTCACTTTCAACATAGCATTGTTGCTGGTACCACACTGAATGGGTTTACTATTTAAGAAACTGATAATTTACTAGCCCTTTTACCACACAACCATCTCTGGGCTTGACAGAGAGTGGTCTGTCAAAGAGGAAAATATCCAGTGAGGGGTCGTTTTCCAGGTGAAATTGCCTTGTTTTTGCCAGAGGAGAATGACCAGGGATGCAGAAGAGCATCTCTGAATAAATAATACATCAAACTTGAAGTCTGTTTGAACTTACAGCAGCAGAAGACCACACAGGGTGCAAGTCCTGTGGTGACTGTTCTCATAAATATGTTTGTAAAACAGGGTTGAGTTGATAGCTGTATCAAGAATGACTCTGTGTCTCCTTGTAGGTGGGCTGTAACCCCAACGAGGATGTCGCCATCTTTGCTGTGGACTCACTGAGGCAGCTGTCCATGAAGTTCTTGGAGAAAGGAGAGCTGGCTAACTTCCGTTTCCAGAAGGATTTCCTCAGGCCTTTTGAGCACATCATGAAGAAAAACAGGTAGAGAATGTTGTTATATGGACAGGTGGAAACTGTACTTTCTCAGTGTTGGTGCAACATTATAGGAGTAAGAATGGTTCATAGTTGTTTACATAAATGGATTATATTCAGTATTATGGAGAAAAGAGCAGTAGTAGTTGCTTACTTGATGGTAGGCCAACAAATCTCCCACCCTTCAGATCCCCCACTATCAGAGACATGGTGATCAGGTGTGTGGCTCAGATGGTAAACTCCCAGGCGGCCAACATCCGTTCAGGTTGGAAGAACATCTTTTCAGTGTTCCATCAGGCTGCCTCTGACCATGATGAGACTATAGTGGAGTTGGCCTTCCAGACCACTGGGCACATTGTCAGTGAGTATGTCTTACTCAGTAATAACCAGGTAACAGGATGTTACATGTCAAACTGCTTGTCTGACAGTGACATGGGTTGTAAGTAGTGCTTCACTGATCAGCACCTTATCATGCTTATGTTTAATCCTTTTGTTTCTTTCATCAGTGAACACCTTCCAGGAACACTTCGCAGCTGCTATTGACTCCTTCCAGGATGCAGTGAAGTGCCTGTCAGAGTTTGTGTGCAATGCAGCTTTTCCTGACACCAGCATGGAGGCCATCAGACTCATCCGACACTGCGCTAAATACGTCTCTGATAGGCCACAGGTACTAACAGCTAACCTGAGATGATGCCAGTTTTGGTTCTTGATTCTTTTTTTGTTTTTTGTTTCTTGAAAAGAAATATTCCTCCTCCTGACTATGTCCTGCTGTGTGCCTGTCCAGGCTCTGAGGGAATACACCAGTGACGACATGAATGTTGCCCCCGGTGACCGGGTGTGGGTTCGTGGCTGGTTTCCCATCCTGTTTGAACTTTCTTGTATCATCAACCGCTGCAAGCTGGATGTCCGGACCAGGTCATAGATTTTATACTTAACTATTAAATGCACCCATAAATCTGTGCAGAAATCATGGGGATAAAATGCTCATCTTAACTTGACACCCAGCCCAGTCATGGTGTTTGAGTAAAAAAACAAACAAAAGCAAACTATTAAGCTGTCTATATTTCAGTGGTTGCAATGCATACTCTGTTTGTTAGTTGCTAAGGAAACTAGGCGTTTCACAGTGCAGATTTGTCAAATGGTAAACAAATGTAGGCTAAAAATACAACACTCAGGGTGTAGTGCACAGTTAACTCGGATGTCATGGCAGAATCCAGCCAAGAGACAGAGCAGGAGTGATAAATATTGGCTTTTTCAGTTTGCAAAAATATACAAGACACTCTCATGGTTGCTGTAAAATTTAATATATTTCCATACATGAAGACAAAACTGGAAATCTTTCAGGTGATGCTTTTTATAACTAAACAGACAAGTAACTGGATTTCACTGCTCACGTTTCATATTTCAGTAATTTGAGCCTACAAACATGTTACCAATCACTGATAGAAAATCTGTAGCAACAGAGCAACCCTTTTAAATCACTAATCACAGCATTTATTGTAGGGTCTTTACCTTGTTTGTTATGCGCTGTATTGTTTATGCACTTTATAAATCAAATTGAATTGAATACTCTACCCCTTCCATGTGAACAATAATCATACTGTGAGGATAATGCAACACATGACTGTCACCTGTACATTAGGCTAAGATGGAGGTCATATAGTTGTAATAAACTTTACAGACTCTCCAAATTTACACTCTAAATGGAAAGTACCAATCCATGTATTATTTATTTAGAGGCTCAAAATGTTGGATGAGCTGTTAAAATGTATCTTGTGCACTTTATACACTGCTCAAAAAAAAATAAAGGAACAGTTTTTAATCAGAGTATAGTATCAAGTCAACAGAGTTTGCACGGGTAGTCCAACTCCTCCAGAATGGTACATAAATATGCGCCATTGCTAGAAGAATTGCTGTGTCACCCAGCACAGTCTGAAGAGCATGAAGGCCCTTAACCCATCGTCTCATTAGGAGCGTGTTTTTGTGCATGCATACAAGAGCGTGGGGGTCATATTAACTACTGAATGTAATTTTGAGTTGCTTCAATGAAATATTGGCTAAATGGACTAGCCTGCTCATTTACTTTTTTGCTTTGATTTTCAGGGTCTTTGTAAATTGATCATTTTCATTTCCATCAGTGTGGCATCCTTTCATTCCTAACGCATTACCAAGTCCATATCAGTACAGATATCCAGCATGATTTTTTTCCCCCCATTGAGATCTGATGTTTAAAGTGTTCCTCTAATTTGTTTTAAGCAGTGTATAATACCACCAGTTCCCTACAGTGACAGTTCTGTTCTTGTTGCACCATAATAAGCCTGACGTTCACCTTTACTCCTGACAGAGGTCTCACAGTCATGTTTGAGATCATGAAGAGTTACGGGCACACCTTCGAGAAGCACTGGTGGCACGATCTCTTCCGCATTGTCTTTCGCATTTTTGACAACATGAAGCTCCCTGAACAGCAGACAGAGGTCAGAGTTGTCTGGGATATTACATGCTAATTATTAAAGTACAGAGGAATTGAATCTAAACAGACAAGTTATTAAAAACCAAAACTGCTCCTGTTTTGTTTGCTTCCAGAAAACTGAGTGGATGACAACAACGTGTAACCACGCTCTGTACGCCATCTGTGACGTGTTCACCCAGTTTTATGAGCCTCTCAGTGAAATCCTGTTGGCTGACATTTTCACACAGCTGCAGTGGTGTGTCAGGCAAGGTGAGTGTTTAACATCGTCATCACTCAGTACACTCCCGTCTGAGCAAACAGTATTTAATGCTCACGAGGCAGAGCGGTAATGCCTGATTGCTCTGGTGTCCTGATTATACGTCTCATGTGTAGGAAGAACAGTAACAGGTTGGAACATCTCTGCCCGCTCAAAACATCGTTATTTATTATCTTTAGATTGTTTTATTGATGAATAAAAGCCTCTCTTTATGCATCCAAATACCCATACGTTTTCAGATTTGGCTGTTTGTTTGGCTGATAATAACTCCACCCTGAACTCCAAATAACTTTTGAGAGTTCCAGGACTACATCCATAAATATAATCTTGCCTTTTAAAGTCGTCTTCTCGTGCATGTCTGGACCTGTTTCCAAGCTAAGCCACAATTTTTTGGATATCATTTCTGTCGACTTACTAGTTTGTGTTTTTAAACTTGTGCAAAGAGCAAACATCAACTTCTGTTTCAGACTGACCTGACTTTCATGGCAACAGTGATTACTTGTGATGAAAGCTGGGTCCAGCTACAACCCAGGAAAAAAAAAAAACTATCAGCACGGATACACATTGCAGAGGCACACGTGTAAGGGATCAGAGTGGGACTTCCAGAAAGAAACCTGAAAAATAGCAGTCCTGCTGAAAGCAGATTGCAGGAGCACAGGAAAAAAAAACAGCAAATCATTCTTTTTGTTTTATTTTTATTTTTATTTTAATGGACAGATTCAAAACTTTATGATCACAGCCAAGAGTTTAGATCAAGTGATGTTTCAGAGTGATGTATGTATGTAAACAATTCAATTCAAAAAATCAAAAACAACCTCTTAGGCTAACCGGGTACACCTTACACTTTGGACAGCAGAATTTTCTCCTCAGTCTTTGTTTCTGCAGAGATTTAAGGCTTTAACAGGCAGCTCAGGGAACTTCACGGCATTTGTGTGTGGCAGATGTGTTCTGAAGTTGTTACTACTTTTTTGCAGATAACGAACAGCTGGCTCGGTCCGGTACGAACTGTCTGGAGAACCTGGTGATCCTGAACGGGGAGAAGTTCAGCCCTGAGGTGTGGAACATCACATGCTCCTGTATGCTGGAGATCTTCCAAAACACCAGCCCTCAAGCGTGAGTACTGAGCCTCTGTGCTTCTGTTCAGCTAAAATGTAAAAGATGGAATTTAGATATTCAAATATGTACATTTGAATTTAATTCATTACAAACACAGCTGAGTTAATGTGGATTCAAAAGTTAGTGTGTAAAAGTTCCTGTTGCCTTTGCGCTGACATGATTGTGAAAGTTTTTACAACACCTGATTGGCAATCTGTCGTTTCTTTTGCTTTTCAACCAGTTTGTTAACTTGGCGACCGGCTGGACAGGATGAGGAAGCAGTTGATGGCAAGCACTTTGTAAGAAAGGAAAAAAAAACCTCACCAAGTTCACCCAATGACTAAGCAATGATTATGCACAACAGCATCTGTGCACATGCTTCATACCACTGTGCACAGCATGTGCACTGTATCACACACTAAACCTGCCTATGTTCATGGTGTATTTTGTTGTTCCTGCACATTTCCAGGATGCTGATGTTGACACTCAGTCCCAGAGCAGCTACGACCGAGCGCTCTCTGAGAGGGGACACAGCCAGATGTCCAGTGACGACACCTGGAAAGGCAGAACCAATGCCAGTGAGCATGCACTCTTATTTAGTGTGTATATTCAGCCTCTACATACACGTAGAGCATGAATACAGCTCCTCATATCTCCACACCATTTTTTGTATTTTTCTCTGCTGCAGGAGTTTCAGACCAGAGGCTGTTTGCAGGCCTGCTGATTAAGTGCGTCGTGCAGCTTGAATTAATACAAACCGTTGACAACATTGTCTTCTACCCGGCAACCAGCAAGAAGGAGGATGCTGATAATATGGCTGCTGCGCAGGTAAAGGAAGCCACAGCACGCACTCTAGATCAGTGTTGCTTTTATTCATAATAACTGTTTTATTTGCATGTGAAGAAAAGGAGCTGAAACGGTGAATGGCGAGCATAAGTAACTCCAGTTCCATGAGTGTGTGCTTAGCCCTCAATGGCCCCCAATGAGTATTAGTTGTGAGGGGTGGCCAGGAGCCTATGGACATGGAAGGACCAATGTCCTTTCTTATCCATAGTACAGCTTTATTTATATACAGCTAAAGTATAAAACTAAAGCCAAAATTCTCCTCCTGCCAGCGGGATGCTCTGGAGGAGTCGGAGGCTGATGGAGGTGAGTCGGGTCCGGATCAGGGTATGTACAGACACATGACATCTGCACACCTCTTCAAGCTGCTGGACTGCCTGCTGGAGTCACACACCTTTGCCAAGGACTTCAACTCCAACAATGAACAAAGGACAGCACTCTGGAGGGCAGGTAAATATGAAGTTACAGTCCTACTGTTCTTTATCTTTTGCACATATACAGTTTGTACTGCAGCACAGAGTGTTCTTCTTTGTTTGTAGCTTCATGGTAAATAGCAGAGGACTATCAGTAAACCGTGGGCATGTGGCAAGGCCACACAGCAGCCTCTGTTACTGCTTTTAACAGCGTTTTGTCTCTGTCGATGTTTCAGGATTTAAAGGGAAATCTAAGCCCAACTTGCTGAAGCAGGAGACCAGCAGTCTAGCCTGCAGCCTCAGGATCTTGTTCAGGATGTACTCAGACCCTCAGCTGCAGGACTCATGGCCTGACATCCAAACACGCCTGCTGCTGTGAGTGAAACACTCATGTGCACTCCTTCAGTGTTTCCTGTGTGTCATTACCAGTTAAATATTAAACCTTAGACAAATAAGCACCAAGTGTGTCACTGGCAGGAATGGCAGCTCTGCTGTTTGTTCCTGTGTTTTGACACATGGCTCATACCTCATTATAAATTTATGAATGCACTCTGTGTGCGCATTTGATGTAATATGTTGGCATGCTAAAGCTGTGTACATATCACCTTGTTATGTTTGTCACTGTAACCAATGACTCATGTATTACAAGGACAACACACATGTGAGATGTTCCTCATCATTAAATAACTGCCTCTGATAAAGAGGATCCAGCATGATAATCAGTTTAGTGTTGCAGCTCTAATACGGACAGCTTTGTGCTTGTCATAATCGTGTGTGGTGTTGTATTATCTCTCAGGGTGTGTAGTGAAGCTCTGGGCTACTTCATCAGTCTGACCTCAGAGAGCCACAGAGAGGCTTGGAACAGCCTGCTGATGCTGCTGCTCACCAGGACGCTACGGCTGCCCGATGACAAGGCAGGAACACACACATACACATCCAACTACACATTAGTAAGAGCTAAGGCTGGAATAAATGTTGAAATGTATCAGTATCATTGTATCAGAATCAGAAATTTCTGTTGTTACAGCAGAATCTGTTTATAGAAAGAATAATACACTAATAATTTAAATAAATAAAAACTAAAACACATAAAAATGTAAAACCAAAAGATCAATTTGAAATATATACACATGTACACATATATACACATACACATGGAACATACTGTCTGTATATGTATGTATATGTACACCTACTAAATTACACTGGTGAATCAGTTTGAGGGCCACAGGTAGGACCTCCTGTGGCGCTCTGTGGTGCATTTTGGTGGGATGAATCTTGCACTGAATTGTAGTGATTATAGCTGGATGTAGTGTTACATAAAGTAGTTCTTCAGTAAAGTTTTTTCCCTTGGCTACACTCTCCAGCTCACACAGCCCCGCCCCACTCTCCCTTTGTACCTCGAGCTTGCTCTGTGTACTCCTGCAATAAGGATGAAGACACAGCAAAAGTCCAGCTTAGATGGCTTACTTAACAAATGTAGTATTTAAATTGCATGTATGACAATAGACAAAGTTAATTAACTTATGGAAACAACACAAAAAGCCAAAAATCGCTGTCTTCAAAGTTACTGACTACCCAGAAAATAGAACTCACAGGCTGCCTTGTGTTTCAGTGCACTCGTTTAGATTCAAAGCAAGCAGTTCAAACAGAAAAGCCATCCAAACTAACCAATCAAGGCAGCAACAACACCCATGTTGTGTGAGGTAATGATGAGGAATATGGAGCTTGTTTTTAGGCATGTCCAACCATGATCAAATTTAAACCAAGATCAAAACTTACAGAAGGGTTGAGGTCAAAAAATACTTGGAAATTTAATGCAATTGTTAAACTATTGTGAACTGACAGAGAGCAAAAATTAGGGATACACTGACAAAGATGAGTATGAGCTGATACATCCCTGTTGAATAATGAAAGCACACTGACAAAAAAGATCAGTTTTGTGCAGTCTGACTGTGTGAAGAGTTGAAATAGGTTAGATATTTTTAATAAGATTTCTGTTTCCCTGAAACAACTGAACATAAAAGTACAAAAAAAAGTTGGCAAATCTGTGCTTCCATAGCAAAAAATATTACTTCAGTCCTTTGGCATTTGTCATTTTTTGTGAGCTTTCACCTATGAATTATGTACTTTGAAAATGTGCATGATTCACAGATGATTCATGCCAGCCTGTGACTCGGGGTACCATTCCAGGTCATTTTAACCCAAAACCAGAGCTGTGTAGCTAGAAAACACAGTGTGCAGCTAGAAGCTGGGGGAAATGTTGGTGGTGTGCAGCCAGCCGACAAACCGCTGCTTCAACAAAAATTAGACTAGTATTGTTACGGTGGACTGACCGGCACCGTTTTCTTATGCAAGCTCTGCTTTGAGTTTTGGGGAAGTTGCTAAAACAGAGCTACACATTCTTTATCTGCCCAACGCAGTCTCATAATTCCACAGAATTGCTGTTGAAAGCAGCAAAAGAAACCCAACAAACACGTATCACTGTTGACAAATTCATTAACCGCCCTGCTGTGAATGCAGAGCAACCATCATTTCTTTTGTTGTTGTGTATATTTCCACAAGCAGTTTTTAAAATCTAAGTCTTTAATTAAATACTTTTTTTTTTACTCCAGTTTAAGCCTCATGCTTCCTGTTACTACCCCCACCTGTGTGAAATGATGCAGTTTGACCTGATCCCTGAGCTGCGAGCCGTCCTCAGGCGCTTCTTCCTGCGCATCGGCTCCGTCTTCCACATCGCTGCTGCTCATCCAGAGGGACTACCCTCCCGGACTCCCACAACCTAAGAAGGGGGTGGACAGGGAAACGCGGGCAACAGTGGGCACTGGTGAGAAGTTGGACACAACTCCTGAGAGACTTTATGCCTCCATTCGGACTGGATATGATCACAGATGGGTGATGAAGACTAGCATTTCTGTCAGTACTCTGCATTAAAAGTGTTGCTGTTTTCTGCTGCACTCCGCAGTTAGAAAAACCTTCACCCTGACCCTCGTCCTCCTCTTTATCTCGGAGATGAACAGCACTGTGACCAGCACTCTCTGCTGACTGTAGTCATTCATCATCCCCTGACTCTCATCTCAAAAGAACTGTAAACAAAAAAAAATATTGATATTACTGCAAACCCCTTCACAGATTTTGATGTTTTTCTTTCCTGTTTAATTTTTTAAATACTTCAGAAGAAAACGAAGAACGTCTGCACACTGAAAGCAAAATGAACAATCCCATTCAATTTGATTTCCTTGCATTTGCTCTTTGTAAAACATGAATTTTGGCCACCTGTGCCTGTTAGAAAAAGGTGATCTAATCAAATATGTTGTGTTAATGTCAAATCCCAAAGCATTATTTAGCTCTTATTCTGTGTTAATATCAAGCAGGTTTGTTTAAAAGTCTGAACCTCAGCTGCAGGAGAAAACAATCTGCACCTCTTACAACACTATCAGTGATCATTTGGGACGTGTGCTCTGTGTGACAAAGCCGTCCCGTTATCTTTTGCCTTTTAGTGAGATTTTACTTATTTATTTGGCTCACTTTCTTTTGTTTGTGTTTGGATAATTGCTGGTTTACAGTGGACGGTTGGTTGATATACTGGCTGCTTCCCTCTGCTGTGCATTCCTGCGTGTTGACCTGGTCAGCCTTACACTGGGGTCGACGCCTCCTGGCTTTGAAATGGACTCCTGAAACCCTCCACTCATTCATCATTTGGACCTACAGTACTACACAGCAGTTGTCTTTTTGTTTCTTATGGTTCATTCAAGTATTAACATGACACAGTGTAACGACTTACACTGGACGCTTAGAACACCCCTTCAGTGTTGACCCTCTTCCACATTAGTCTCACAGAGCAAAACCAAAATTCGCATCCACAGGTTCCAGTAAATCTGCATCCTGGATCATTTAGTTTGTTCCATGCCTTTTTTTTTAAAAAAAAAAGAAGGATGTATGTAATTATTTAAAGTGCATTTAAATATTTTTTGAAAAGCATTCCTTCCCTCGCAACTATGGATGTCTACTTCCCTAAAGCTAGGGAATATATAAATATATATAAATATATACAGTAAATGAAAAAAAATGCAGACTGTAAAGTTTTCAATGTAAGATACATAGAAATGAAAGTGCTCTACGGTTCTATACATAATATTGTGATGTAATCTTCTAAGCATTTGGTGAAGTAATCAATAAACCTGAGTTCTGACCCACTCCAGTGTCTGCTGGTGTCATTGCCCTCACTGAACAAACAAGTACCCACTGCTGCATTAACTGACCTCCAGTTCTAGTGGGAATTTACAGATGTACACGCAGCCTCGTATAGTGAGTAAAATGGAGCCATCATCATATTGGTTGTGCGTTTCCTGACCAGACCAAGATTTAACCAGTTTAATTTCTAGAAATATTTTAAAAACTGAAAGTGTGGTAGATGGGTATATAAACATGCCACAGGGTGGCACTGCACTCAAACCCTGAAGCGTGCCAGTTTTTGGGGTAACAAAGGTTACTATGGAGACCTCTCACATCTTTTGTTACCGAAAGTCTAAAGATGCGAAACAGCTGTTACACGGACCCTTATAAAGAACACCGTAGTAAATAATAAACCTGAAAAGTAAGTAAACAATGAGAAATGTGACAGTTGCACTCAATGGCCAACTTAAATAATGTATGCCTGTGTGTCAGACGTGACGCTTAAACACAACTAGCTCACTTTTAGCAAGTTAGCGCTAACATTAGCCGGCTAACGTTAGCTGGGGCTCCCTACGTGCTAGACCCGGCTGGCTCATAGGTCAGGCTAGGAAGCGACCTGAAAATCCCCGCGACATTACTGCGACCTCGTTAATGCATTTGTGGTGGAGTGGTTCATGTTAGAAAACGCTGTCATTCTGCTAGTTGGAGTGAGAAGGGGACCGGTTACGTAGAGAGCGTAGCTGTGGGCGGATCTGCGGTAACCAGTAGCTGAGCTAGGCGACCACCTCCGCAAGACGGGCCAGCAATGACGGATAGGGTTGATCCAGCCGGGGTTTGGATTGTGAGCCACCAGACATGATTTTATGAAGACCACCCTACAAGTAAGAGTTCCTGCTCAATTTACGAATGTAATTGTGACGCCTGTGCTGAGGGCGCTGTGAAATAACGTCAGGAAGAATGGCAGAGAGGGTGGATTTTTCCTGTCTGAATCCTGCGAGAGGAAAGAGGTCGACAGATTAGG
>VUQK01012645.1:25273-35583 GCA_015106715.1 Bujurquina vittata
GCATCAGTCTGACCTCACAGATGTGCTTCTGGAAGAATGGTCAAAAATTCCCATAAACACCCCTAAACCTGTGGAAAGCCTTTCCAGAAGAGTTGAAGCTGTTATAGCTGCAAAGGGTGGGCTGACATCATATTAAACCCTCCGGAATAGGAATGGGATGCAACTCAAGTTCATATGTGTGTGAAGACAGACAAGCAAATACTTCTGACAATATAGTGTGTTATTATCCCAAATTAAAGACTTAATGTTGTAATTTGACTTACCATTATCAGGCACTGGGCTGCCAAACAGTCACCTGGGCCCTATTCCAGTAAGCAGGTTCAACAAACTCTGAGTTTAAAAACAAACTCTGAGATCAGCGACTCTGAGTTTCCCATTGCAGAACAGCTGATCAGAGTTGGTTGATTCAACTCTGGGTATGTTCATCCTGATTTAGCGCATGCGTGAGTAAGGCAAGAAAGCCATCGTCAATGGAGCGCTGATACTAGGATTCACCATGGCAACGGGTAATTAAACGCAGAGCCTCCATTTTAATCCGATGGATGGAGGATCACAGTGTGGAGCATGACGAATCTAATCAGCCTGACCCACTCTGTCATCATCATAGACAGAATAAAAGTTTGTTATACAATATATAATTTCTTTCATAATGTCTGCTGTCATCATTTACACAACTTAATCTCCATCTGATGAAGCTGAATCCTAATTTTACATTTGATTTATAAAATCTAATTATTCAGCTGCAGCCTGACGAACAAAATGCAGGAGACAAAGTGAAGATAAAAATGTGGAGAAACAGCTCAGACTGAGTTTACTGACCGACCTGTGTGTTACAGACACCGGCAGACCCCGGGCGCTGACCTCAGGTCAGCTTTTACTTAATAAAAAGTGTTCTTGCTGCAGTCTTTGACAGTTCAGTTTATGATTATTTAATTAATTACACAATTAAAATGTAATCTATTGATGAAATAGCAACCTCACTTTATTTGTTTTGTAATTGAGAATTTAATTATTTCTGCCATTACTGGATAAAAATGAGAAATGAGATTTACAGAAAATCTGCTTTAATGTTTCCAGTTTAACCATTTCTAATCTGATCTAAGATCAGCTTCACTGACAGATGACGGCTCTCTGACAGCCACAGCAAAGATGTTTCACTGAGTTACTGTTAAAGGTCAGAGGTCAGTCATAGTTTTAGCTGAAAACATGCAGAGCAGCTTTCCAAGTCTGTAATGAATGTAAAGTTTGACCAATACAGGCAAACATGATAAATGTTTCAGCTTTATAGGTTTTGAATATTTCAGGACAGTTTGGGAGGATGAGACATTTTAATTAAAGAATGCAGATCGTGTCAGGAAAATGAATCCATTATGAACAGATCCAGACTGGATGAGCTGGAAAATGACTGAAGTGGATCTGGGCCTGATCCGGTCTGAACAGAGCCTCTGATCACAGATTTAGGTGATTTTCAGTGGAAAATATGTGGAAATTCATACTCTGAATTTCAGACAGCGTGACTTTCAAACTGACATCATTTAAATCACTTTAAATCCAGTTAGTTCAGTTTTCAAGTTTCACTCAAACATTCACATCATCTCTAAGATCCATCCAAAGTGTGTTCTGTGTCTAAAGCTTCATCCAGATCAGTGTGATGTCACAGTGATGCTACAGTAGCAACAGTAAATGTTTCAGAGGAATTGACTGACAGTCTGACAGCGGCTTCATTCATCGTTGCTGTCTCCGTCCTGTCAGTGCACCACTGTAAAAGCTTCATGTTACGAACAAAAATAACAAACTAACGTCTAACTGGGATTTCAGTGCTGGTAGAAACATAAACGTCTGCAGATGAATTTGCTCCTCTGATTGCTTTGCAGCCACTTTAGGAATAAGGAAATGAAGCAGAGAGGAGTTTCAGGTGCGGCAGGAGGGGAGGAGTCAGAGAGGTACTCAGAATATGTTGGATAAAAGCTGCCAGCGAGCAGGTTAGGTTCGTAGAGTCTGTTACCCCGTTAATTGACTCAGAGTTAGCAGTCTTTCTGGAACTGAAAACCAGAGTTTCCCTCATTTTAGGGTCAACAAATCCAGAGTTGTTAGCAAAAGCTGCTTCCTGGAATAGGCCCCAGGGGAGATAAATGTGTTAACAAACACCAGACTATAACAGAAAGGGAACCACTCAATGTGCTCTACCAGCTAAACACATTAACTCCATTCTCCTTATACCTGTAACAACAATGCCATTTGCAGTCAAGGTGGGACAAGACACAACAGCTTATTCTTCTTCTGGGTTTTATGGTAGTGGGCAAACCAGCTTAGACACACACTACTGGACCGAAGCATCGAACATGAACTGGACAGAAAAATAAGACTTGCTGTATTAAAACTACTCTTCTCAGAAATCTCATCAATTGACCATAACTGTGCAACAGTGCATTTTCTATAAGTCCTTCCAACATGAAGTTAATCTTAAGCAGTTTGAAAGTTGTCCTATTATTGTACAATATAAAGCACCTCGAGCCACTGTTGTGATTTGGCGCTATATAAATAAAATTGAACTGAACTATTAATGTCTTCCTGTTCTGCCCTTAGGGCCAGCACTCTAACAGACTGAGGTTGACAGCAGTGCACACGCTGCCCATCAACTGCAATGTTTTATTAAGACCTGTGTGCTCCATCCTTAGACAGATGATTATTACCTCGCCCACTAATAGGTGGAGGTAGGTTATGTTTGAGGGAGGTTGTGTTATAGCAGGATAACTCGGAAAATTGTGAATGGATTTTGATGACAATTTCAGGAGTTGATTTTGGTGGTGATCCAGATCACAATCTAGAGCCAGGATTTTGTAAAAGGATTCTTTACCATTGAGATTGGGACAATAGTCACATATTTGTGTCTAACCTTATGAGGATAAGTCAAAACCCTGTAAAAGGAATTAGGGCGAAACATCAGTTCTGTCATATAGCAAAGTTTGTTCATTTATGGAAGGAGGATTTCTGTATCTAATGATCCAGAAGGCTGAAAATTATTTGTTGGATATTTGTCATGACAGTGTCTCTCTCTGCCTATGTGTGCTTTGTACACATTATAGTTCTCTGAACTACTTTTTATGCTCATTTGTCCTTCCCACACCACTTTACCAACTGTCTCCATGCTCATTGTTTCTCAACTTTGACTAGGGAGCCAGAGGAGTTCATGCTGCATTCACAAGCACTACCCAGGAGAGGAATATTGTCAACCAAAAATTCCCCACTACAGTAAGATCAGCTTCATGGTCAGCACTGACACATGTTCTTCACTCCTCTGGATTCAATGGAAGCTCTGCTCTTTTTTTACCCATTGCCATGGTGAATCCTGGTATTTCTATATTGATGATGGCTCTCTTTTTCTACTCACACACATGCTTCAATCTGGGTGAAAATGCGCCGAGAGGTTAACTACAAAGTGAAGTTAATGGGTTAGCAAGCTGTGTCCAGCTTAAAGCCAGACATTTCTGCGTCATGAAAGTGGCTCTCCGTTTACCTGGCTAAATTGCAATGACCCCTTCTGCTGAACACAAGAACTGGTCACTAGCAGATTATGTTCAGATTTTCAGATTGAAATCACCTGGAAGAGCTGCATTTTCAGAGACCTGTAGCATGTTTTAGTGCAGTAGATTCTCTACTGAGGGAATATGGTTTATGTGTAGTTTCTTCAGATGGAACAACACAGCTTGACCTAAATAGACATATATATCTTTGAACAGCACAGCAAAATGTAAATGGAAAACTTGCACAAAATGCATTCAAATGAAGGATTGTTTTTCTCCTGACATAACATTAGTGACAGTGCACACATTTCTTATAGAAAGGACTCTTTAAAAACTCACTATTATTAGTGTGCAAAATTTCACTAGATGTTAGGTCAGCTGAGTTGTTTTTTCATAGCCCTCCCAATTCAAGTGAATAATCATAGCTACAGTGGCTGCTGTAGGACAGCAGTCAGCCAAGAGAGAGATCTAAAATGTTACATTTAGACTATACCTTATAACGTCTGCTGCGTATTTCTACTGCTGTCCGAACCACATTAGAATCAACCCCGGAGTTTTCCCCCCCATCTGTGGAAGGCCATCAGGCCACTGTTTTCCTCAGCTTTGAGAAGCATCCACCTTTACTCTGGAGGAGGCTGTAAAACTTGATGAAAGAAGTCTGATGAGTCAATGAGTCAGGGAAGCTTGCTTCTATCTGTTGCCAGCAATGCTGAACTCTTCTGTCGGTAAGAGCTGCTGTTTTTGCCACCATTAGTGAAACTGTCTGGGAAGGGGATTTAACTTTGTTGGACCCTGATGCTTAGTCAATAAACTCAAATACAATGTGATAATGTAATCAAACTGTAATCAGAGGAAAGTGTGAGTTTTGGCCTAACATTAGCTGACATAGTGTTAGCTTCTAACTAGCAGCGGTTGTTTAGCAGGCTCCTGTCAGCGAAGAGGATCGCAGGTCTAATCTGCTGACAGTAAGTAATGGCAGCAATATGAGGAATAAGCAAGCATGTTTTCGTGTTAGAGCCCTGACTTTAGTTCAGTAGATGAAGCTTGAGGGGAGAAGGTAGGTCCTGGTCACATGCCTTTTCTTCATGGTTTTGCTTCTTTGGTGAAAAGGACCACTCTCTTGCCACATACATAAAACGTCAGAAAGATGTCCTTCCAGTCCACTGTATGCATATATGGTGGGGAAACATGGGTACCACAAACTGGTAACCACACCTATATATTATCAAACATTTAAATGATTTTGCGCTCTGATCCCAGGTGAGCACAGTGCAGCTAATGTTAGCAGAGCTGGCAACTTTCTTTATACTGTGTCCTGTCAGAGCAGTGCTGCCAGCTGCTGGTGGGAGGCTGACTAACGCCTCACAAGGAACAGCAGCTGAAAATAAACCTACTTCTTCTGACCAGAAAAGGACAAAACAGAGGAGGATTCAAAGCTAACTTTATTAACTGCTGTTACATTTCAGTGAGTCATCTGGTCCACACAGACAGACACACCCACACACCCACACAATCACACAGACAGAAATACAGACACACACATACAAGGAGTGACTGACGTGGCTCTAGAATGACGTGGACCAACGAGGACCTACTCAGCACCCTGTCCTCCCATCTGCTCCTCTTTGTCCTTCTTCTTGTGACCAGAGACTATGTCATCAATACGCAGCAGTAAGATAGCCGTCTGCAAACACAGCAGGACATCAGTATCAATCACACTATCATTACTCATAAGTATCAATTAGTATGTATAGTGTGTTAGAAGTTCTGACCTCGACCGCAGTCTTGTAGGTCTGAGCTTTGACAGCAAGTGGCTCCCAAATTCCGAGAGCTGACATGTCAGACAGACAGCCGCTCTCGCCATCCACACCCCAACACACACTGTTATCCTGTGTGTGTTTGGCCTGAACACACACACAGAAACACAGACATTAACACAAACAGCTGAATTTTCAACAATAAACATTTACTGTGATAAACACAGCTGAAATAAAGTTCTGATACTGTAACCTCAGTGGTCACAAAAAGTTTTGCATACCCTCAGTGATGTCAGCACACGGATGGTGGAGGCACCGCAATTCTGGATAAGTGTTCGGGGGATGACCTCAAGTGCCTGGGCCACGGCGCGGTACGGCCACTGTTCAATGCCAGTGAGAGCCCGGGAACGCTCCATCAGCCGCTTCGACACCGCCATCTCCACGGCACCACCGCCCGGCAACAGGAAGGGGTCAAGCAGCACGTTACGGCACACTTGCATGGCGTCCTGTAGGTTCCTCTCCACTTCCTGTGGACAGAGACAGTGATAAGAGACCCAATCAATGCCTGGTTTTACTGATCAATTGACTAATTGATCAGTTGCTTGGCTGATCATCACTCACTGCCAGGATCTCCTTGCTCGCCCCCCTCAGCAAGATGGTGCAGGCTTTGGGGTCTCTGCACTCAGTGATGAAGGTGAAGTACTCATCTCCTATCTTCTTCACCTCAAACAGCCCTGCACCCACACCCACATCCTCCTCACGCAGCTCGTCCGTCCGACTTGCAATACGGGCCCCACACGCCCTGAGAGAGAGAGAGCGAGAGACAAGAGTGTTAACTGCAGTTCGCTCACCCTCACACTTCCTTTCTCAGGAGCTGAGAGCTGATTGGGTGCTGTGTACCTGGCGATGCGGTTATTGTCGGTCTTCCTGACGCGGCGGATGGCGGTGATGTTGGCCTTCACCAGGTAATGCTGAGCGAGATCTGAAAAGAAACAGGAAGAAAATGTTATGCTGCATTTTTAACGTGCAAGTTTGTCTCAGGTGACTGGTAAAATGTGACCACAGGGGCTGTCTCCACTGTCAGGTTTCAAAAACATGTTATAGTGTTTATCTCAACCCTTCAATCATTCTGTTATATGTCCAGCTGAGCCTCATGTGACCTGCAGGTAAGTCGTACCTGAGATGCCCTTTTCGGTAAAGAGCAGGTCTGGTTTGAGGCGGATGATGTCCTCACAGATCTGCTGGATGTACTCTTCCTCCATCTGCAGGATCCGGGCAAAGTCTTCCTCCTTACTGATCTCTATGTCCGTCTGCAGGGAACAGTGCCATAGTGGGCACCCGTGCACACACACACATTAATGTATGTAAAACACACATGGAATTACAGTTAGAGAGAGGGAGTGTGTGTCACCTGACTCTCTCCCTTCTTGTATTCGAGTGAGCAGTCAAGAAGGATGATTCGTGGGTTCTTGATCATCCTCTTCATCCTTGGGTGCGTCACATCTTTGTTAATCATCACTCCTCTGAGCACGCATGAATCCTCAATGATACCACCTGGAACCTGGAAGCAGCACATCATGAGAAACAGAACAGGTAAAACTTTATTAACAAACAGCCTAATGACAGATGGCCCATCTCCTTGATTTAAAGTAACCGGCCCATCATGGCAATGGTGGCGGCCGTGTGAGGGTCATACCTTCTCCACCTTGGCATACTTCTTGATATCGATTTCTTTGCGGCCGTTCTCCTCCAGCTCCACGGTGCGCACGGCATCTAGCGCAATGTTGCACGCCAGCGCAGACCAGCGGCTCAGAGCTTTGGTGTTGATAGCTGAATGAACAATCTTCAGCATCATGGAGCGCTCTGACGTGTCCACAGGGGTGCTACAGGGAGAGGGCACAGTTACAAACAGCACAGTACATGGTGACATCATCACAGCTGGAACAGCTGGGTCTTACCTGATCTCCTTCAACGTCTCCAATACATCCTCCAGTGCCCGGCGGTATGCACTGATAATCACCGTCGGATGCATCTGCTGCTCCAGGAACTGCTCGGCCACTGCCAGCATTTCACCCGCTGAGGGTCGCACAGGTGGGTGGGGTGGGGGGGCACAAAAAAGGAGTTAGAGATCAGCTGTGAGATCATGTTACCTGACACCTCGTTTTTTCACCTCGTCCTCACCCAGGATGATGACAGAAGTCGTCCCATCTCCCACCTCCTCGTCCTGCGTACGGCTGATTTCAATCATGGACTTTGCTGCTGGGTGCTGCACCTGGATCTGTTGCCATGGAAACACCATAATTTAGTAACCACACACATATCTGAGAAGATGCTGAGTGTGTATGAGTGTGTGCGTGGCTGACCTCTCTAAGGATAGCGTTTCCATCATTTGTCATCACAATTCCTCCTGTGGGGTCGAGCAGCATCTAAATACACAAAACACACACACGGCGCAAGTTAGCATGCTTACAGCAGTGTACTTGGGAGTGCTGAGTGTGTGCAGGAGGTCTGACCTTCATCATGGCCCTCGGGCCAAGGCAGGTCCTGATGACATCTGCAATGGTCTGAAACACACACACAGAGATTGAGTTGTTAAATAATTGCTCAATCCCAGCGACAGTTCCTTTTAGTTCAAATGTCAATCCCACATTAGCAGCATTAAAGTTCTCCATCACTGCAACAGATTTCAGTCGTTTGGAAAAATTACCTTTTAACACACAGTGGATCATCGCTGACCATTTTTTCCATGCCTCCACAGCTCTCTACACCTGTGTGTGTGTGTTATGCTTGCTGTGCTGAGAATTTCAGCTGTTAGCTCAGCTTTAACTAAGGAAAACCCCATTTGGAAATGAGAGTCCCGTCAAAGTATTTTTTATGTTATCTAGGTTATGGTTTAATCCCACGACTAAAAACAGATCTGCAATAGAAACGTATTTAGGAGGAGACTTGTGGATACAAAGCATTATGACATTAAGCTCATTCAGCACCCAGGTTTTTAACAAAAACACTGAAAACACAACAGCAGCAGTTGTTTTATGTACAGTCTGTCTGCACACAAACGAAGATGTGTCGCTGTTTGTTTCCCACGTGAAAAATCTGCAGTAAATCTATAGAATTTAAACTATGCAGACGATAAGACGAAAGTATTTACAAGATTACTCAATGGAATAATCAATAGAATACTCAATTACTAAATTACGGTAGTTGCAGCCCAATGACATCTGTGACTCGTTTCAAACAACATGACCTCACCTGCTGAAGGAGTCAGGTGTTGAGCTAATTATTGAATATTATTTCATCATAGTCAATCTAGAGGTGCAGCTAATCTATATTAATAAAATCAGATTTTATCTGTCACACATGTTGAGTTCATTTATGCTCCTGCAGAATACAGCCCAGAGACCAGAACCAGCCCACTGACCATCCCAATCCAGCCCGTGATGTCCTTCAAGGTGAATTTAAAATAAGTAAAAGCTGGAGTGCGGTGTGTGTGTGTGTGTCTGTGTATGTGTGAGTGAAAGGCGGCACACCCACATTGAGTAAATAATCCTAAACAGACGGTGACAGTAAGTAACGTATCAGATATCAGCTGGCTCTGCTGAGTTTCTCCTCACTGGTTATTTGTGATGGAGCTCCTGGTGCTCCAGTATCAGTAGCACATGAACCAGTTTTAACCCTGGTTATGGTTCTGGTTTCAGTGCTGAGAATGATCGACTCAATCCCATGGCCATTACCACTAGTGAGCAGTTGTTCAGTGCTGAGGGGACCTGAATTCTTCCTGCTCGACAATGTGCATTTTATTCTAATTTTTTACTTATTGGGCCTAATTCTAACTTACTGTGTATTTACTAGTGTTTTAATGTATAGTGTATATATGTCTGTATGTATGTCTTTTTTAACAGGGCTGCAATGAAAATTTCACTGAATGCTCAGTGACAATAAAGCAATCTAAGTCTAAGTCTAATATCAAAGCACAGTGATCAATCTACAGTGCTGTTGTCACTGCAAGCACAAGCCTTTCACCCACATTTGCAACTAAAATAGACCCACAACAGAAACGTATTCAGGACCCTTTTGTGAGCAAAAAAAAATCAGCCCAAGCAGCCCCAGCGTTTCCTCACTAAAAAAAGCTAACGTGACAGTAGCGAGGATGCTGCTGTCGCACTTTAATGAGCCTGTCTGTACAGAGAGCCGCAACTGTGCTTCTTACTGTGATCACCATTAAAACCGGCAGAGGGAAACAGCGGTTCTTCCATCTGTGAACTATTGGGCCGAGGAGGAAATAGGCGGAACCTAGGAGAACAAACTCACCTTTGCTGCATTGATGTTTCCGGTCTGGACTTTACGTCCTGACTCTCGCTTCACGTTCTGGTCTGCGGAAACACAACACACACACGGAGTTACTTCCAGCACTGAGTGCTTTTATTCTGAAAATTAGAATACGATGATGACAGATCAATATTCAATCAAAAGAGTAAGGCCATATCGTGCAGCATCATCAAGGTACAGATGACTAATTATTGGGCCGTCGGTTCTCTCTGGATCAATCACAGTGATCAGTACCGGTGATGTGTTCCTAATAAGCATCAATAACTACTTTTAGCCGCAGCACATTAGCTAGCTGCGCTTACGCTGAGTAACAGCTTAGCTGCTAATGGGGCTAACATGCGCTCATGCTAACGTGCTAACACCGGCCGCCCCGCGCTATGTGCGTCTCCAGAAAGCTCTGACGGTGCCCGGTTTTGCAAGGGACAGAGCGGCATACTGTCGGAGGGTTAATGGACTCCTCGGGAGAGAATAAAATACTTACTGAGCACTAAAACCTGCTGGCCGAGCATTTTCACCGCACGCGCCGGACAACAGCCTGGAAACTTCTGGGTGGCACGAGGAGAAGGGACGGCTCCACCCGGGGGGGTGGGAAAACAGCCCGGGCTAGACCAATCGGCTGACAGCATGAAATAACAGGCACCCGAGCCCACCAATGAAGTGAATGAGGTGAAAGCGCCACCCTTTTATGGAGACAATCAGC
>VUQK01012647.1:0-13214 GCA_015106715.1 Bujurquina vittata
TTTGTCAAACACCACATGTAGGTGTTGATAATCTACTGCACTGATGCTGAAGTTTGTTGTAGAGTTTATTGTGAATTCATTGAGTTTTGGAGTTCATACTTTGATTCTTCTTCTTGATGTTCATGTGTGTCCTTAACATTACACACATTTAGCTCGTAGTGCTGCTGTCTTGTGAACAGTTAGTTGTTGCATATATTTCTTTAAACGGTATCTTTGTCAAGTTTTTATTACACAATAGTCACTTTTGTGCCTTTAATCTTGCACCTGATTACTGTAAGTATGAAAATACTAAAACTAATACTGAAACTAATTAAAACTAACTAAAACTAAGCATGAAATCAAAAATAAAAACTAATAAAAACGAGCAAAACCACTCTGAAAACTAATTAAAACTAACTGAATTAGGGAAAAAAAAGTAAAAACGAACTAAAACTAAACTATAATGTAAAATCCAAAACTATTATAACCCTGCCACCAAGCATGCTAATAGCAGTGTGCGTTGGTTAAGATCCATTTTGGAGAGATCACCAGTTTATTTTAGAGGACAAAAGCACCCACACTAGTATTCAAGTTCCGCAAAGTTTTTTTTTTGAGCTGTGGGAGGAAATTGGTTAACACAGATGAAACCCACTTAAATCTAAGATTCTCATGCTCTGGTTCTACAAAATGCTGCAAACCACCGAAGCACTTTAACCACCTTATTGTTTCAGAGGTTTAGTCAACCCTTGAGACACTAAAATTTTGGTTCATGATAAGGTTTTAGCTCTCTTACCAAAAACAAAAAGGGGAATTATGAACTCTCGTACAGTATGACAGGAAGTAGCAAACATATTATTTCAGCTGTAATTCTAGACAGATAGTTGATTCTTGGATAAAACATATACTTAATCCATCATATGTTTGACATCACCTTATTCATTGTAAGGTGGCCAACTAAGCACTCACCATAAAAAAAGGTATAATAAACAAGCAATATCTTGTGCAAGAGTGAGAAGGAGCATATGGACAGTAACATTTTAATGGATGGCAATCTAACAACACATCTCCATAAGTCCATTATGACAAGAAGAGATCAACAGAAACAGCTGTTTTATGACCCATGTTTGCAGTTAAAACACACCAATGTGCTTTTCCAGATCGCAATTAACGCACAGGGTGATCTCTGCTATTGGTTCAGTTTATCATTTTATATTATAATTGTAAGCAACATGGCAGGTGTTTCATTATGTCTGCACGGCTGGTCATTATTTGACTGAACAAAATGCAAACAATAAAAAACAGAAAATAAAAAGTAAGGTTTTATAACTGCCATTTATATGCACTATGCTCTATCTTAGTTCACTGTCAGATAAAGGCCTGGGTATCAATCTGTCATGTTTTAGCTGAAATCAATCTTGAAAGACTTCCCAGAACTTAAACTATATCAGTGTTGAATATATTTATTCTCAATGTAAATCTCCAGATTTGGCGCTATATAAATGAAATTGAATTGAATTGAATTGAATTGAATTGGTTTTCAGTATAGAAAAAAAGAAAAGAAACAAAAATTCTGATTAAAAAAACTTCTAACAACATACAAGGTAATATTGATACAATCAAAAGAGATGCACAAGAAGCTGAATGGCCTCCCTAAGTGCCTATTTTTGTTACCGCTGCCATAGAGGTTGTGTTTTTGGTAGCATTTGCATCATAAAAATTGATAGATTTTGAATGAATTCTGATGAAACTTTGTAATACTCCATTAACCCTCTATAGACTATAGCGGACGTGGCAGGTTTCAACTACTGTTTGTGTATAAAAACATACACACTATATTTTAACATGTTTTCATTTTCAATAAACCAGGAGTAAAAAATAATATTTAAAAATGTATATGTGGCAGATGATGAAATGCACCAATGTACAAATCTTAAATGGCCATATATAGTTTAAAAGAGCTACTTGTGATCTTTAAATTTAAACAGCAGCAGTTTTGGAGCTATTTTAGGTGTTTTGAATGTTTATCAGATTTCTCCCTTCTCAGGAATCTGGAACATTCTGTTAGAATTCTATTGGACTATAGAGGGGTCAAATTTGCCTTACATCCACCAGGGTTATTGTGGAAAAACTATGTTCACCACCACCATTGTCAATATATAGCAAGTACTGTATAAAGATTTAAAATATCATGTCACGTTTGACCTCTGACCTCTTCTTCAAGGTCAGTAGCTTGATCTGAAGGACAAAGTGATAATAATGCTATAGAGAGCTATTTAAAACTAGGTTTCTTACTGCCATTGTTTGTATTGACAACATATAAGCATATAGAGAATGATATCTGGGGATTCTAAATATCATGTTGCTTTGGGCCTCTGATCTCTTCAAGGTTAAAGAAGGTCAAACTTTCCTTGGGTCAAACTCTGATAATATGTCTTTTATCTTTAAAACTATGCTTACAATTCTATTGCTTTTGTTTGTATTGGCAACATTTAGGAAACGATACCAGTATATGTGGATTCTAAATATTACGTTACTTTGGGCCTCTGGCCTTTTCTTCAAGGTAAATAAGGTCAAACTTTCATAAAATGTCTTTTATCTTTAGAACTCTGCTTAAAATTCTCCTGCCTTTATTTGTATTGGCAACATTTAGGAAATGATGGTTGTATATGGGGATTCTAAATATCACCGTGTAGTTTGCATTCAAATATGTCGCATTTACCTTTCACGTCTCCCTTACTTTTAAGTTGAAGACAAAATGCATTATGCCTTTAAAGAAACTGTCGAGAGAATGAGCTGTCTAGTTAGTTAGAAAGTATAATATTATATAATAAGTTGAAGTTATTCATGTCCAGTTATTTACAAATCAATACCTATTATCCATTACCTAATCCTATACAATGTTTGTGTAAACAAAGTAAACATCAGTTGCTACCCTTATCTGATTTTTACAGCACTACAAATTTATTAAAGTAGGTTTTAAAAGAACAAAGAAAACTAAATCAATATATACAAAATACAATACTTTTCCCTTAAAAGTAAATACTGCCCAGAGAGTGAGCTGAAATTTGCAAATTGCTAATTTTTTGTTTGTTTGTTTGATTTATTTGTTGGTTTGTCTGTTACTTTGTTTGCATATTTTGTATTTTAAAGCAAGTAGCTCCTTAGCTTGCTGTTCTATATTAAAGATTTAAATGACAAAATGAAATAATTCTGGCGAATTGTGGGGCTGTGATAGAGATTACCAATTTTTTTTTCTTTTTCATATAAACTGGATTGATTACCTCAACATGTGTCAGGCTCGTCCATCCAGTCCTGTTCTGGCAACAGTTGGTGAGCTTGGCTGTAGTGGCCATCTCATCCTCCAGCTGAATAGCAGCCCTTCCAGCGAGCAGTTGTGGGGTGCGGGCCCTGGGCCCCGGCCCCAGCTGTCGTTTTAGCGTCGCAGTGAATCTACTGAGTGTAAATATTCATTAAGCTGGCCAGATAATCATAGACTCACCAGTGTTTGTGTTACTACCTCAGGGGTTGAGGGGCCCCTTTTCAAACACATGAGGTTTCATTTTTTTTGCCAGCAAACACTTTCATGTGGTTTAAGATATGTCTCTTACAAGTACTGCATACGCATACGCACTGTTTCCCTGAAACTAATAAAATAATAAGCCATCACATAACAGGATACTGGCTCGTAATTAATATAAAGTGTTGTCCTTGACCTTTGATCCAGTCTTAAAGAAACCCACAAATTGCCAGGCATAGCTAATGTTATGATAGTTGTGTACAGTAAATGCATGTGCTCAGCCTAAATTCTCCTGGAACATTTCCCCACTACATTTCATCAAAGTCACGGTGGGAGCTGGCTGGGCAGGCAGGAACCAGAATATGTAGCTCTGGGTCTTTCTGGCTCTCATGAGGTTTTGTGATCCTGCCGTCTAGATGGCACATGGAAACTGAACAACCCCGGCATCCTGCTCTAGTGAACCAAGTAATTCCCTGTCAGTTGGAAGCTTATAGAGCAGCTCTGCTCCCTGGGATGATGCCTTTCATTGCTAAAACACCCACAAATCACCATTTTCATGGTTTGACTTCCCCTGCAGAGCCAGGGCTTTTGGCCCCATTGTATACTTAGGGAGAGGGTTAATTTCCAGGTGTCCTTTGCCCAATGCTGTTAACAAAATTGGGACCTCTGACTGGACAGGAAAAGACTATTTTTGGGGACCAGATGGTCACATGCCCACAATTAGCTTTCCCCTGCAAATTAGGTTGGATGACATCAAGGCAGCTGCTGGAGAACCGTTGAGGATTATGTGGACACTGGACGTTTTTGTGTTTTGATACAACCCATAAGGGACACACCCATTCTAAGGAAAAAAAAACTTGGAAATTTTAAGTTAATAAAACATGTAGAAGATGAAGAATACTGGGAGGCTGTACCCCCTGCAGTATTTTAGTGTGTCCAATAACTGACAGATTTTGGAGGTCTACGAATAGCGTCTTTGGTATTATATAACGTCTTTGGATTATTCATTCAGACTGTTTAGGGGAACATACCACAGAAAGCAAGTGTGGTATCTCCTTTCCTGCCCAGTGGTCTCCCTTTCTATTTGTTCTCCCCTCTCAGCAGCAAGTGGTGGTGAGCACGGTGGCAGAACAGATCCTCCAGGTGATTGAGTTTTCAGCCAAAGCACCTTGAATAATTAAGCATGCGGTGTGCGAGCCTCCTCAAGTTTCGCAGTCGATTCAGATTACCATGTGTATACAAACAGATGGAAGCGCGTACGTAAGCACATGAGCACTCATACGAAATCTTCTCTGTGTAAAGTATCCACACACACAAATACAAACACACTCCCCAGTGTAGCCAGCCCCTTGGCTATGCAGCTTTGTGGCAGGCTATCTCACTATTATCTGGTCTTCTCCCTCCCTCTCACTATCTGCTGTACAATCAACTGTGGTTTCAAAACAACTTAATCCCTCTGACTGGCACACTGCACTGTGTTGTTGCTATGCCGGCTAGATGTCCTGCACCAGGGTACAATTTCACACTGCTGTATCCCACTTACTGTAGTTGGATTGTTATGGTCATCCTTAAGGGTATTATGGAAATGCATTTTTCCTTATGAATGAGCAGCAGCACTTCCCTGCTAATATACAGTATACATACTTCTTTCATGCTTTGGACTCTGTAACTGTAAGTCATTTGGTTATTAATTTAGGTTTATGGCATTAAAATCTTTGTATGCCTGCACACCCAGTGTCATATAGTGTGAATGTATGAGGAAGATGTGTCATGATGGGAATAAAAAGTGTAATTTTTACCTCTCAAATGAGTAAGAGTACATTGTTTTGTTGAGCTTCAAAAACAAAATACGCAAAAAAGCCTTCTACTATGGTCTCGATCTTGCCCTCCTTCTCTCCCACTTCCTGCTGTGTTGCATGGCAGCCCGGCTGGCATCACCCATCTGGGCTGTGATACTGGGTGATGTCATGCACCTGGCTGGGCTCTGCTGCCACTGTGACACCTGATCATGTTTGACGTGGTCTCGGAGTTGTTCATGGATGTTGGTACAAGTGTAATGTGACAGCTCATTCCTTTCACATTGCATGCATCTGATGTCGCTTCTACACACACAGATAGGCTTATGCTACTCAGTTACACACATACCAGGATGCAGGAAATGCAGATCCACTTGTGCAATTTGGGAATAGGAGGAGCTGCTAAACTGGACAAAAGCATTGCATAGAAGTTGGCGTGAGTGACTTGTGAGCTGCTTCATGACTTTAATTAATATATGAGTTGAAATGATGCAGCCAGTTATAAGAATATAGAATATAGTTTACAGTTCAGAGTTCACTGATGAAATAAAAATAAGAGGCAGTGACTGTACAGAACAAAAATCCATATTGGCTCCTCCAACATATATAATGTGCAAACACTTTATTTTCAGCTTTCCGAGGCAGCATTGACCAGAAGTGTTAGAGGTTCTTAAAATCAGGGTTTTTTTGTATTGGAACATGTTCCCACTGTGCTTTACTGTAGCACCACCTCTCCTAATAACACTTTGTAAAGGATGATAAAAGGAGGAGCCCAAATTCTGTAGCTTTGTAAAATGTTTTCCCATTCTTGTTTGATATATTTTATTTGATATATTTTATTGGCTCAAAATTTGAGGGCCTTCTTGTATTTTGTATTATTGTTTTGTTGGGCCATATGTTTTCAGTGGCTGTCAGGTGTCATGCTGTTTTGATCAGGGGTTAAAGTGTTGATTTGGCCAGTGGGGGAAACTCCAATATTTGGTGTAGCTATGCAGCATGAGGAAAAACAATCTTGGATTGGATTGAATTGAATTCAATAATACACAAGCAGACAGATCAGCTTAAATTTAAACTGATGTCTGCTATCTTTGATGGAATCTAACAATGACCATCAACACCAACCTTGCTCTACATCAGTAAAACATCACTGTGCATCACTGTAATGTTCACCACTAACCAGTGTAGCCTGCACTAAACTGTACTAAACTGCTCAGTATTAAGTAAATAAGATGGGGCGTGTTATTTACAACCTTGATATGTCCATTTAATCAATGTCACCAAGCAATCCTTACCTTTACAAATAATCTCTCATCTTCCTCTCCTGTCCTCTCTTTCTCTTTCTTTCTTGTCATCTTCCTCCGTGAGAGTGAACTTCTCCCATTTTTGCATTTGTTTCCCTGGGAAATACAGCCTCTCTACCTTTAGCTTGCTAACACATGGTCTAAACATAACAGTTTGTGTTTGGTAATTTTTGTTGAGTTGTCTGGAACACCTGAAATTACCTGCCAATTATAACCATCACTCCATTAATGCTTGCTCATTTTCTACATTGCTAGCCAGAGACCTCAGCTCGATGCTAAATCTGCAACAGCTTTGTTGACATCTGCAGCATGAACACATCACAGCCATTGACAATGCCATAGACAAGGGTGTAAGTGGGCCAAGGGATGACATTCTTTTCTTAAGACTGAGCAAGCATTCCTGTGCCATCAGCTCAAAGAAACGCTGGGTTGTACACACCAAAAAATGATAGTATTATGTATTAAACTGCCTATCTAATTTGATTACTCAATAGATAAAGCAGCAGCATTTCCTTAGACTTTTTTTTCTTTGCATAGTAGAGTTTAACTTGGATGCAATAATAAAGAGCTGGTTTCTGAAGTGTTTCTGAGCCCATGCAATGATTTACTTCTATAGAATCATATCTATTGTTAATACAGTGCCACCCAAGGGTCTTAAGATCACACCCATTCAGAATAGTTTTGGGGCCTTTTCCCTTACCTGCAACAATTTCTCCAGATTCTCAATTATACACAGTGAATTTAATTTCTTCTTAAACTCTTAAACTACTTGCCTAAACACTTAATCAATATTCTTTGAATAAAATATTCATATATTCCAAAAGTCATCTATTATGTCTTCAAGGAAAAAAATAGTGCATTTTAGATGTACAGTATATGGTCAGACTTAAGACTGGGTCCATTTTTTTTTCTTTCCATTTTGTACATTGGCACATTTCTGTATTGTGGTGTCTTGTACCACAGTATATTATACCACCAACATCTAACTATTTAACTTAATTTCATCAGTCGTGTTCACAGCCCATGCTGTCACACAGACACGATGAGAGAGTGGAGTGATTTACACCTGTTAAGGAAACAACCATTGGCTGAACGTTACGACGGGTATGGGAGAGCCTCTGGGCTTCCACCACCTGCTCCATTTCTCACATTCTGTCACACCTTAGGGGACATATCTCATCCGGTCCACAGCCCAATTACTCCACAACACATTTAACAGCCATCAAACGCTGCACAGCAGGGGTGCAAAAGAACCATGGAGAGCCGGGCTGTTGCCATGGCCACTGTCACTCAGCAGATTTCCAAGGATGGAAAAAGATACCGAGAGCTTTCTGATTGGTTGCTGTGCTATTTTGACCAACAGAGATCTAGCCAGTACTCACAACAATCACAGACACTGTTGTTATATAATTGAACAATTAGAATATGCACATTTGTGAACACTGGCTGGTCCTATTTGTTCAGTTGGAAGCATATCAGAAAAAGTGGTTGGACAGTAATTGGAGTATCTAGTTCTCATTTGCATTTCAGCTAAACCATGAATAAATACTCTGTGTTCTCTCATAGGATCTGTGAAATTACAATATAAATAAAATGGCTCTTTGTTAATCTTTATGTCAGAAGTCCAGTAAACAAATTTTCAACTAAACCTTGTAGCATTTAGCAGCAAAATTGTTTCAAAAGGAAAATAAATAAACAAAAATAAAATTATGTCTGGAAGTGCCTCACATTCAACGCTATCACCAGGGTGTAGCATTCTGGGAAACTCAGAATTCCTGTTAGAGGTGGAAAAGAAAACAAGAAGATTAAAATGCTACCAGCACTTGATACCACACGCACAGATGTTTTCCCACTTACTGTATACAACAATCACACTGGCATTGATGAAATTAGCGAACAATTGATTGCAATTGATTGCTGAATTTTCTTTGAACATCCATCTATCCAGCCATCCATCCATCCACCCATACTGTATTTTCCTCACCACTTTTCCAATTCAAAGTTAGAGAAGGCTGGTATGGAGCACCAAGAATGCCAAAAAGAAATAAATCAATGCATCATTAAATGTGTTATTAATTAAATAAAATAGGAAACAAATAATTCCTTTTCAGGAATTCACGAGGGGGGTTGGAGCCTATCCCAGCTGTCATGGGGCAAGAGGTAGGGTACACCCACTTCAATCACATTTTCAATGTTTTAAATCTACTGTGGTGGTGCACAGAGACAAAACTTCAAAAACTGCATCATTGTCCAAAAGCTTATGGACCTACTGTAGCTGTGTGAGCACAAATAGCATGGAATTTGACAACTGGATGAATGAAAAAAGAAGTACAAATTATACGGAAGGTGTGTTTTCAGATTGGCCCAAATCCTGTTCAAGTGTGGAGGTCACTTATGTGCAGTAGTGGTGAAGTCATTTCCATGTTCCTGCTTGCTTCTTGGTGGTCATGGTGACAACCGGAACATCGACAACCGGAACAGGATCTGACTAACACTCACTTCCCCCAAGCTTTGTTTCCTCTGACTCAGTGTCTTGGATCATGAGACCAAGATACACAGGAATGCACACAAATTTAACCCTCAGGTAAATATAAGGGAGCCTAACCAACATTTGTGCCTCCCTCTAGCTCAGGGTAAAGAAAACAACTCTCAAATGGTCATTATGGGAGACCTTGCTCAGCATCAAAAGACTGGAAACTCAGTGCAGCTCAATCATCGTGGAGTGCTGAAGGGCAATGCCTCAAATGCACTGCTGAAGCCAGATAACCAGGCCAAACTAATGCAGAACGGAACCTGTCTGGGTGTTTTAACCACTGGACTCCGATACTGTATGGGGTAGGGGGTACTAATGGGGACCAGAGGTCTGTAGTCTACATGATACTGGCCAGAGAGACCAGACGACTGATGACTGATCTGGAAGGAGGAGGGAGTGGGGGTCATTAAGGAGCTGCTTGGGCTCTAATCATAGAATAACACTACTTCTTTTTATCTACATTCAGTTTCATCTCACAAAGAGAAAAACCAAAAGAGTGTAATCTAAGCCCCTGGTAGAAGAGTCAAGTTCACTGATGAGTCTCAGCAAGGAAACATCTGCAAACCATCCACTTGGAATGAGACTCACAAAAAAGGGGAGGGGGGTCAAAATGTGGAGGATTAATTGGATTATTTTGAGGAGGAGATGTTTGCTGTAGTCATTACTTGAATCATTATTTATATTGTGCAAGAAAGACATCTCTGCAATGTATCATTTCATAAAGTAAATCCTTGTCCTGCTCTCCAAATGCACTCATAAAGTGTAATGTCACTGACAGTTACTAAAAGCTTGGCGGCAAATGTAGAAACTGCCTGTAAATCCACTAAACTGCATAATGCCTATAGTTGAAGAAAGGGAAAAGACCACTTTGCATCTTCGAGTCAGTGTGTCATCAGCTCGTCTTGCACGTTTGTGTGCTGGCAAATATAATGACAGCCTAGCGGATGAACACAAAGAAAGCTACAGTAAACACACAGTGATATCCTACACACTTTTGTGGTTAGAAAACACACATGGGACTTGTGAATTGGCTATTCAGATAATTTGCTTTGACATTTTCGTTCCTGAATGGTTAGTAGATCCAACGCAGATCTTAAACTGATTAAGAAGCCCAGGGAAGAGAGTGAGGAAAGCATTAGTTAAGAAAACAGAGGCATGGGCTGAGCAATGGAGGTTTGGCTTATCGACACTGTGAGCTGGGGCACTCTTAATTCACTCAGAGTTAGGAGAGCCGTGTGTGCTGAAATAGTCATTGCCTTGTTTATTTATTTAAGCCGTGGCACAAGCCTTTATCTGGCTAGTTGGCTGTGGCAACACCTCTCAAGCTCTGCTGCAACTGACTCTGCCTGTCTTAAAACTGAAAACTGGAGCTGATGTACCGGGAAGGACAGGACAGAGGATCATTGAAATCTGTCTCACAACATCATCACTTGTTATGTGTAAGTTTTGGTGCAACATCAGCAGCTGGAAAACATGATTGGACTGGGTAACTGACTAGCCCTGTGGGGAAAACCCACCTGTCATACATGTGTTCTTAACAGCCTTAAAATAAAGGAACTCCCCACAGAACGTCTCACCTTAAACTGCATTACTCGGTCCTGGCGTGACAGGCAAATAAGACTGTGACTGAAATGTAGTTATTACTCCGTATGTAGAGTGACAGCGTGAAAGCTGGAGTGAAACATTAATTGTCACTGCAGCAGCTCAACTTTTAAACATAATAATACAAAGACGTGTGCCAAGTTTGACAACCTGTCTCACACTTCTGAACAATATATAGATATGTCAGTAATGTTTGCTGCAGAGCGAAGCACTCGATCATCATCTATGACAAATTTTCATTCGAAATCAATCTGGATTGCCTACATCTGTGAGCACACCATGAAATTGTGCACAGCAAGCCTCATTAATTTGCAGATGTGCTGACTGATTCACTTATAAATATCCAGGAGACTGAACAGAGCCGATTACATGGACAATCCAGACATCAGTGCTCCGGGTAATTATAGTAATCACTCAATGGAAGAAAGTAGACATCTGTTGCCACACGTCTAATGAAATAAAGCAGGGGGAAAATGTTTTGTGATTTATGTAGAAATGAAAGAGTGTAAAACCGGGGAGGTGAATTGCTTTTCAAAATATTTATAGGGCATGTTAAATGCAATATGGTATCAAATCATTGTAAATCAATCCAACTGTGAGTCACTCCACTTTTATAACTTATTGAATCCTCTTCGAGGCCCATGCCTCACCTCTGGCCCAATGAACTTGCCGTTTGCATGCATATCACATTGGCACAGAGTCTCCATTTTGATTTTACATTGTGGCTGAGTCTGTCATTAAGAGTGCAGAAACAATGGGTGGAATGAGTGGTGCCACAGTAAACAGCTCCCCTGTGAATCCAAGCACAACAGTTCCACATTGCAGGAATGGGGGACTACGCCATACTCTTACTTGAGCTGCAAATCATCTAATGACATTATTGCAACCACTAAATTCTCATTCCCACACAATGGCTTTAAATCGCACAGTAACGGAAAATGTTGGGTGTACTGCAAAGATGATAAGTGAGAAAGCAGCAGGCTGTGTCTTTTGGCCCTCTGCGCCCTCAGTTTGACCTCTCTGTGGTTAACTGGAATTGGACAGAATGCAATTTTAAGGGTGTGGAGGTCCGAATGTCTGCCAGTTGCTCAACAAAAGCTGTTGAGAGTTTGCATGCGAGTGATGAGTTTTTGCAGCAACATTTATTAGTAACATAACATTACGGTGATAAAAAGAAAAAACTAACATAGAAACATTTGTTTCCTCAGCAACATTCTGAGGAAACAAATGTTCCTGTAACATAGGTCCCTGAAATCTGTTGATCCTTGTTGTGGTTAGAGTAGTTTTTTTTTTTTAATAAATAAGAAATTTATAACTCCCTCACATAGTTTGTGAAGACTTTTCTACCCAGATAAATTACCCCATAGGCCATAGTTCTTATTGTGACATATGGCTGCAATGTAAAGTTGAGCTGTAATGCTGTCAAAACCCTTCAGTTGGAATTCTATGCATGATTAACCAAGAAAATTGGTGTTCTAAGATGTGTTGAACCTTATAAAAGGGGGTACTTTAATCCAATGCTGTCTGCTTAGGTTTCCAACCTAACCAAATAGCAAGTAAAAACTAAAGTAAACAGAGAAAGTAAGCCAAACTTAAAGTGCTTTCATTATGCAAGGTACAGTCCAGACTTCTGATTGGGATTGTTTCAGCTCCTAACCGCAGGCATTTTCACTCTTTCGTGGAAACTCACTGAAATATTCTTTAAGGAATACTTAAATGGTTTGTTTCAGGTGGTAGGAACACATGAGAGATATCAGAGGGATATCAACCAAGACAGCCCTACAACATCCAGAGCCTTCAGGAACTCAAGGCAAATCTCATCCACCCCAGGGGCCCTACCACTAAGGAGTTGTTTAACTTCCTGACTATATCCTTAGCAGCGTCCCACCTGCACCGTACACCATGTGAGAACACCAGTTTCCACTCCTGAGTTGCCTGACCATTTGCCAGCATCACTTCAATGCAGTCTGAAGCAGGGTTATTATAGTTAAAGAAAACGAACGAAATAACGAAAACTGAAATTGAAAAAACATTGTCCTTAACTGAAATAAATAAAAACTATAATTAAAAGGAAAAAACGGTAACTAACTAAAACTGTATTGTGAGTTTCCAAAACTAACTAAAACTAACTGAAATTATAGATAAACTTCTTGTCATTTTTAAAGCCTTGTTGACTGATATGAAATCATTTTCTCCGCTCTCCGAGTTTAAGCTGGGAGCGCCATCGGGCAACTGCGTGCGTGCGTGTGCATGTGCGTACGTGCGCTCAGCGCGCTGGTCCTTAAAGTAATGGCAGCGGTCTGCAGAGAGAGCAGCTCCGGCGTGCACGGAGAAACGTGACTACTTTTCGGGTCCACCCAGCCCACAACGTTGTGTTTAACCGGTTTAGTCCTTGTGCGTTTCTGGCTACTTTTCACCGGCTGCTTTATCAGTCAGAGAATAACAACCAGGAATAATAAGCAAAGCATTAATGTAACGACTCACAA
>VUQK01012648.1:11234-21909 GCA_015106715.1 Bujurquina vittata
TCCATATCTCATGAATTGGCAGGAGTGTGAACCTCTCAAGGTGCAACATGCAGAGGCATCCACATGTGGACCTCCACCTGCTGCCCACCAGTTGTATGCAATTGTGGATGCATACATAGTGGATGAGGCTGATTTACTACACGACACCACCAACTGCAGCTCAACAATGTCCAACACAGAAAACCTTCCATTGGTGTGACCCTTCGTCAGCGATATCTTTAGCCACTACTCAAATGCTATTGGTAAGTCTGCAATCTAATGCCATTGGGCACATCACCACAGGGCGGAAGAAGAGTACCCTGGACTTCTGAGCAATCAGTATGCCTTAGTCAGTCACTCATCAACAGCCAGCCCCTGGCTCTACTTATATTCACAGCTGGCTGGAGCTGGTTATGCAGAGCATGCAGTGCATTTTGCATCTAACCCCTGCATTCCCTACTAGCTCACAGGTGGGCAGCATGCTTTGCCCACTGGTTCAGGGTTATTAGCTTTGAACTACCCTACATGGCTTTTCACCCGCTACGGGCTTTCAACATTTAGGAACATATCCTTTGATTATTGCGGGATAATGACCAAACATTGTAACTTTAATACCTACAGTATATTGTACATCATTCAGGTTTAGTGTAATTGTCAAAAAACTTTAACATGAACTTATTCAGGGAGTTTTTATTTTTAGTCTTTTAACCATTGTATACATTACACACAGTGATGGATGCAAAAAGTGTAAACTAAGGTACAAATTTAAAATTTTCCACAAAGTAGCCACCTTTTACTTTGATAACAGCCTTTGCACACGGTTCATTCTCACAGACAAGTTCATGAGGTTGTTACTTGGCACTTTTCCATCAGTCTTTAAGAGCTCTCACACATGGTGAGCATTTGCTGGACTCGTTTCCTTCGCTCTACAGTTTTAAATCATCTCAGCTGTGTTTAGGTCCAGTAATCATGAATGCTACACTGTCTCTTCTTCTGTTTGATCATTTCACGTGTAGTGGAGATGAAGGCCCAAATCCAGACTCTTAGACAGGCAGAGTTAACAAAAAGTGAGCCATTTATTTTAGCTAATAACAAGCGTACAAAAAGTTGAAACATGAAATACAAAAGGAAACTGTCCTAGGATGCATTGGCACTGGGAGACGCTGACAGGTGAACTGACGCTCTGACAAAAGACAAAGGAAGACGATAAATAGAAAGGGGATTAGGTGAGGTGGAGACAGCTGGGAAGGACAAGACAGGGCTGAACTGAATCACAGCAGACGACACAAAGGAAACAAAAAACAAACAAACACAAGTCCAAGAATCAAAAATAGCAAATGACATACATGAAGGACACAGACACACAAATAAACTAAAAATAAGGGACTTGACACAAGAGGATGGGAAACTGGAAGAACCAAACACACTAAAGAATACATGAAGTAAATATAAACATTAAACACACCAGGGATCACAAAGAATAAATAAATAAACCGGAAAGTCCAAAAAACTCAAATGCTGAGTAAATTGAATTATTGCTTTAGTATTAGCACTTCTACCTCCTACTTTTTATCATCTTGATGCTGCAGTTTAGGCAGTTGATAAAATACAAGACATTCATCTGTTTTCCCTAGTTGGTTTGGAAACTGTTTGGGAGACTTTTTGTGGGTTGCTATAGTGGATTTTTTTTTTCCCTACACCCATTGAGCACTAGTACTCTCTCGTGATGTTTGCAGGAAGAAGTTGCTAGAGAATAAAGTAATTTATAAACTTGGCACAAAAAGTAAGGAACTTTGTTTGGTCAATTATTTTTATTTGTTGTATCAATGCTTCTTGGCAATAAATCTTATTATGCTGGGAAACCTGTTTATTTCCCCTTAAATGCTGCAGCATATGTAGGGAAAATGTCTTTGTGGGTTGAGCAGCAGAGATGAGTATGTTAGCTGTGCCCATGAAAAACTTGCCAAATCCTCCCTGCCAATGCTAAACAGCTTATTCTGCTCTTGACTCGTTTTGAGCGTCTGGTACCCCAGGTGCTGACAATTAGGCTTGACATCACTGAGCCAATCTCAATGCAGGGAGAGGCAATCCTATATCGCCACAATCTGGGACTGAGCTCTATCCTCCAAGATGGCAGCGCTCACCCCCACAGAGTGGGGTTTATCAGAGATTACCTCCAGAATTTGGGAGTGGAGAGGATGGGATGGCCTGCCTGCAGCTCGGACCTCAACCCCTCTGAACACTTGCGGGATCAGCTTGGGCGTGCTGTTAATGCCAGAGTGACCAACACGACCAAACTGGCTGACTTGGTACAAATGCTGGTTGAAGAATGAGATGCCAGCCCAGAGCAGTGTGTGACCAAGCTGGTGACCAGCATGAGGAGGAGATGTCAGGCTGTTGTGGCTGTGTATGGCTCTTCTACATGCTCCTGATGCCCCTGTTTGCTGAATAAATTGTTAAATTGTCAATATGTCTTGTTTCTTCAGACTTCAATCATCCAATCCAATAAACCACACAAACAAGAGTCAGTAGCAGAATAAGCTGTTTGGCACCAGTAGAGAAGATTTGGCAGTTTTTCATGTGTGCAACCCACATATTGAGCTTTGCTGCTTAATGCACAAATGCATTTTGCCCACAAATGTGGCTCCATTTAAGGGGAAATAAACAGGCTTTCCAATGGTATAAGATTTATAGCCAATATGCATTGTTACAACAAAAATAATCAACCAAACACAAATTTCCTCACTTTTTGTGCCAAGTTGAAGACTGACTCGAGAAAGTGTTTCGTAATTTAAATGGAAATATGGCAACGCAACAAAGAATTCAACATCAGCCGTTAAATCTACCACTTTTAGGTGTATAGTATGACGTTTAGCCAATACCAAACAGAATTTAGTTGACTGAATAGTTTAGCTGTTAGATAATGTAAGAAGACGGGGTACATAACAACTAGCAGAGCATTTTGTTGATAGAATATGGGTCAGACAAAGAGAGCAGTGAGGGCACAGCTGTACCCAGAGATGAACAGCCACTATTCACTTGGTGACAGGATGTCCCTCGGCATTACGTGTAGCACACAAAGACGGGGATAAATGAGAGAGCCTGGAGGTCACAGAAGGCATGCTACAGTATTGGCATACTGTATGATATCCCTTATTGTGAGTTAATTAACCAGACATTTCTCTTTGTAGAGCTGCACTGCTATTTGTGGAAATATGGAACTGCCAAAGTTTCATATTTCAAACCCTAACCCTAACCCTGAATGAAAAAAATCCCACTGTAATACTGGAGCCCACGGGAAGAATGAGAGAAGAAGAAAAAAATCTGTTATAACAGCTGTGATGTCGGCCAAACTGCAGTTTTGTGACAGGATTGTGGAGTGCTAGAGGATGAAATGAAGAGTCATGAGTGTGAGGCCAAAATGGATTCAAATCAACTCTGTCACAGTGTCACCCTCTGGTCTGTGGAGGCAGGAGAGAGAGAAGGTTGGTGGGGATGGCCATTTCACAGGCTTTGAATAGAAAGACAGAGCGCAGCGATCAGTATGCCGCTCACGTTTTGTGTGTACATGTGTATTACCCTTAAACCATTACTCTGATTAATAGGTTTCCTCAACAGCGCCTTCTTTTCCTTTATCCCTCACTCGTTGTTTATTTAGTCCATCTGTGTTGTTTTTATTTAGCCTGTAAAGGAGCCTGTTCGCCAAGGTCATCAGCACCGTGGCAGTCGGCCGCTAAATCACAGATTGTTTTATCAATTCTCTCTGATTTAGGAAGAGACGGAAAGTTTGTTGTAAATAACGTTCCCAATAGGATTTCTAAAAAAGGCACGCTATTTCATGATGCACTGGGCTTCAAAAAGGTCTTCTAAAAGCATGCATTCAACATAATACATCTATTTCCTGTCTTGCTGTGAGTGTAAAGGGAAGATTGATTGCATCTGATTATAGGGACTAGACACAAGAAACATTTATGATCTAAAGCTAAAAAAAAACCCAACAATTTACAATTTATTGCTGAAACACATCCACCTTTTTTTGCACTTTAATAAATATTACCAGGTATTTTTTTCAGAGAGTGTGTTTGTGCTCTTTCTTTATGCCATAAAGACTGGGCAGTCTTTATGCCTTTTAAAGTTGTTGCAGTTGATCACACTATTACTCTGGATTGTAGCTCAGCTTATTCCTCTGTACTACTTGAGGAGCTTACAGCTTTGACAGTTTGTCTCCACTTCCTGAGGTCTATGGCTGTTAATTTGGTTGTCTCCCTGGTTAGGTTGGCAGCTTTTAATTGATCCATGAGACTTCGGCTCCATGTCTGCTTGGGGTATCCTCTTCTTCACTTTCCTTTTTGGGTTCCAGTCACACAATTGTCCAGTGACATTTGGCTGGTTCTTCCACAAGGTGTGTTCGACCCATTGCCACTTCCTTCTCCTGGACTGGACTTTGATAGGCTCCTGGTTCATCCTTTTCCACAGGTATAGGTTTGTGACTGTATCGAGCCACTGGGCGCAGAAGGATCTGGCAGAGACGTTTATTGGTGAAGGTCTGTATCCTGTTAGAGCTGTTTTTTGTGACTTTCCATGATTTAGACCTGTTCAATCGGCTTCCTTCAACAGCAGTAGGGCCACACCAGTTTCTTCCAATGAAAGATGGTTCTCACCTGTGAGAGCAGCTTCGCGGCTTCCATCCTAGTTGTGCTTGGGTGAAAAAGGTTCTCAGCCCTGCAGCTTCCTGGCACTGCAGCACATCAAATCTCTTGGTTCAAAAACTGAGATTGTGGTTCGCAATCTGTTAATGATTTCTATCACATAACGTTTGCCTGGCGACCTGGCCTGGAGACCCACAGGTCACTCTGGAAAAACCGGTGGCTGCCAAGGGGCTACTGACTTGTCTCTAGGCCTGCATGACTGGGGCTTTAGCAACTGATTTCACAGCAACCTCACGGCCGGTGGTTGCCAGAAGGGCACCGGTATTTAGGTTTGTGTAACTGAGGCCTAAGCTAAGCTAATTTGTCACTGGCAAACAAACAAACAGGCCAGTAGCCAGCTGTTACTGCACGTTCCATTGTTTCTACTGTAAAGAAGTCATTAGTGCCAACTTCTTTTTTCATAGTAACAGGAAATGCATAAATGAGAAAAGTCTCTGTACCCATATTATTCACTGGACAGACAGGGGACTTGACATTCTCATCTAAAACAAGAACGCTCCCCCGAAACAAACAAACAAGCAAAAAAGAAACGAAAAGAAAAGAAAAGAAAGTACATGTCTGCAAATGTCGAATTATTCCTGGCACCGCACAGGAAACAGGAAGTGTTTATTGCCATGTATACAAAAGATAGCAATCGCATAACATGCTGAAAAGCCTTCGGTGCTTACGTTTGCTTCTATTTTTTTCCTCCCTTGACCTCAAAAACAATCGTTATACACAGTCCTTGTACACTATGTCAGTATGTTTAAAAACCCAACAGGGTGAAGAAAAATAATGCATTGCTGCTGTATAATGGCTCTGCTATTTCCTGTTTCTCTGCCCATCCCACTGCTGTGCTCCTTGATGTGGCCTTGAGCCAAACCTGAGGCACGCAGTTTCTTACGAACCTGGGTGTGAATCATTTTTATTGACACAGTGACAAAGAGAGACACCTGAAAAAAAAAAGAAACCAGCTGCTCGGGACACTATTTTTTTCTGGGCACTTAGATTAGATTGCATCTAAAATCAATCACATTGAGACTTATCTGTATGTTTACAGACCTAGTACTAATAATAATTAAAAAAAAATGGCCAGGGCCAGTCAATGAAATGAAATGGAGTGTTTGAAGTTGTACTGCCTTTCTCTTGTCATGCTTTCTGTTACCTTATTAGGCACGGAAAAATGGTGCTCACCAGACCATATGGTTATCTAGTGTGAAGAGAAAAATGTACTTTTCTTAATTTGTGTGAGAAGTTGGAGGAGAAAAGACTCGAGAATGTGAGAGGGAGGAGGAAACAAAAGCATGATTACCCTGAATTATAAGAGAGAAAGTTAAGCTAGTCGCAGTAAATTAGTGAGGGCATCATAGAGCTAAGTGAATGACTGAACAGACTCGACAGACTGCACAGAAAGTTGAAATCATAACTTCATCTGCAAGTGTCAAGATCCAGGATCATGAAGTAGCATGAAGTTTGTCTGTTTAGCCCCTCCCACTAGCGTGTGTATGGGTGTGTGCTTTCTCTTCTCCTTCCAAGGTAGGTGTGTGCATGTATGTGTATGTGTGTGCGTGCGTATGTGCGTTAGTGTGTGTGTGTGTGTTAGCTGAGACAGGTGGAGATTGCTGACTGCTGATTAGCCAGGTTGAGTAAGTGCCTGACATGAGATTGGATGACTAGACAGACAGCAGCCTCTTATCCTCCATCTGACAGCCACCTTGGTGTGTGTGTGTGTGTGTGTGTGTGTGTGGTGGTGGTGGTGGGTCCCACCTCATGTTATGTCTAGGTTACACCTACACCGGGGACAAAACTGGAAATAAGTTCCTGTTCAGCAAACTTCAGCACCAAATTTGCTTTCTATGTTGAGATAATTCTACAAAGAATTTAAATGGCAGTTACCAGGATGTCTTTATAGCCTTGTACATGATAAAGCATCGTTTTCTTCCACATCCATAATGTCCATCAACTCTATCTTCTAATTCCTCCAAGTCGCTGGCATCATCGTCCCATTCAAATGCAGACATTTTTGCCCCTTATTGATTTCTTTTCTTTCTTTCTTTTTTTTGCATATTTGTCACTGTCCAGTTCATACATTTTTTATGTTGGACAAAGATAACCCAAGTAAATGCAAAATGATATTTTTAAATGATGATTTCATTTATTCAGGGGAATAGCTCTCCAAACCCACCTGCCCCTGTGTGAAAAAGTTCTTGCCCCCCTTGTTAAAGCATGAATTAACTGTGATTAACCACAGTTTTGTAAAGCTTTGTTCAATTTCTTTGGCCACACCCAGGCCCGATTACTGCCAGACTTGTTGAATCAAGAAATCACTGAAATAGAACCTGTCTGACAAAGTGAAGTAGGTTAAGACAGGTTAAGATCTTAAAAAAGCCACACATCATGCCAATCACAAGAAACACCTGAGAAACAGAGTCACTTACCTTTATCAGTCTGGAAAGGATTACAAAGCCATTTTTAAGGCTTTGGGACTCCAGTGAACCATAGTGAGAACCATAAATGGAGAAAACTTGGAACAGTGGGTGAATCTTCCCAGGATTGGCCAGCCTATCAAAATTACAGCGCATCACCGACTCATTCAGGAGGTCACAAAAGAACCTAGAGCAGCATCTAAAGAACTGCAGGCCTCACTTGCCTCGGTTAAGGTCAAAGTTCAAGATTCAACTATATAAGAAAGAGACTGGGCAAAAATGGCACCCATGAGACAGTTCCAAAGTGAAAACCACTGCTGACCAAAAAGAACACAAAAGCTCGTCTCACATTTGCCAAAAACATCTCCATGATCCACAAAACTAACAGCATTTTATAAAATTAACATCGTACCAGCAGTCAAATATGGTGGTAGTAGTGTGATGGTCTACGGCTGCTTTGCTGCTTCGGGACTTGGACAACCTGCAATAATTGCTGGAACCAGGAATTCTGCTCTTTTCCTGAAGGAGAATGTCCAGACATGGGTTCACACCCTGGCGCTCAAGCTCCCTGAGGTAATGCAGCAGGACAATGGTCAAAAACACAGCAATAAGTCCACCTCTGAATGGCTCAAAGTAGCAAAATGAAGTCCAGGCTTAAGTCTAACTGAGAAGATTTGACATGCCCTTGCTTGAAACCCTTCAATGTGGCTGACTTATAATAATTCTGCAAAGAAGAGTGGGTCAAAATTCCAAATCTATGATGTGAGACTTCAGTTACTTCTTCACACAGGACCAGGTAGGTGTTGATAGTTTTTTCTTTCCTTTAGTAAATGAAATCCTCGTTTTGTATTTTCCTGAGTTCTTTGTCTAATATTAAAAGTTCCTTGATGATGTGAAAGAAGTGTGATAATTATGCAGAGGTCAGGAAGAGAGGAAATCCTTTTTCACAGCACTCTATGTTTGAAGGTTAGACCTTCACCTGTTTGTGTTTCCAGTGGGATTTTAAAATAGGTTTTTTTTGTAACCTTTGAAGCCAAACTTCAAAGTTCCCGTTTCACACTGCAAGAGTTAGATATGGTTAGAAAAGTTATTCAGTCTCAGCCTGAAATTATTTTCTTCAGGGCTACTCAATTTGAACCTGCCTCTTGGCCTGCTTCTCTTCATGTCCAATTATATGCCTCAGAACTCCCATGGTGCATTGCTGCCTTCCTGCCCTTTCATTGCCTCCAATAATAAGAAAGGATGAATTGTTTCACTTCTTGGCACTCCCTTCTCTCCAGATGTAACACACTGTTGCTTCCTTTCTCTTTTCATAGCTGTCAGATTCCCTCTCTCTTTGGTGCTCTATATTCTGACTGTCTCCCTCTTGTCCTCTTCCTCGCTTTTATTCATTCACCCTTTGGTCCCTTTCTCTATACTAATGCTTCCCGTGGTTACATCTCTCTCTTCTCTATGTGTCGTGCCTTCATCTGCCTTTTAAGCCTTCTTCCCTCCTGGGATTCATCCATCTCCCCACCTCTCCTGGTGTTGAACGCTGATAACTCATGGTCTGACAAGGGATGGCCTTTAACTGCAGCTCCTGTAAAACCTGCACATAACTCACAATATTTCTCATTTATTTAGGAGACAAAATTGGACAATTGTCAAGCTGCTTTGCGGTACACCATGCAAGTGCTAAAAAAGTATTAAACTGTATAATTTCATGCATTGCTCAAGAAAAGTGTGTGTGACAGACACGGCAGGTGGGTGACTAAGCATAAAAACTTGTTGCATCATGCCTTTCCCATTTTTACCCTTTCATTTTCCTTTGTTCACTCTGTCTTCCTTTCCTTCTCTTTCATTGTCATTGCTGATTATGCGGTAAAGCAACTTAGCATGTTTAAACATGCCGGTTTACACGCTGTACAGTAGGCCCCCGCTCTAAAGAAGTGAATTACATGCTTTACTGCAATGAAGAGAAAAGGTTTTATGATTTTCTGATTGTGTAACGTTCCATTAGGTTGGCCTTCTTTGAAGACAAAGCAAAAGGTAATAGTGAAACTGTTTATTTCAGATAAACAACAGCTAAATATCACTGTGTTTCATTGCTTACACTGCTTCACAGAGGACACTTACATCAGAGCCCTGGATGAAGCTGGACTTTCTGCTAAGCTAACGCATTGCCCTGCATTGATAATTGGTCCAAAAGACTCAAGACTGCAGTTTCACTGAAGACAATGGTGTTTTTACATTGTATCTAAGCTGTTTTTCACTCTCACTTAGAGATAGTAAATAACATTTTGCTTATGTTACTTACTGTAGTAGCTTTTGTTTCCCCAACACCATACATTTCCCGCTTCAGGCAATTGGAAGGCTTTAAAGTGGCAGAACTTAAAACAGTCTAAGAATAAACATATGGAGCTGGAAATGAGTGCAACATGTCCCCTTTTAGGTACCATAAATACTGATGTTTTTTTCCCTTTCTTCTTTCACAGAGAAGAGGATATTTAATCAAAAGACTCACAAAATCACACCACAGAAACATGAACACATTTACAACTCTTCAGTCCCAGATTCATGAATGTGATTTGTAAAAATGGAAGTCGTCCTTAACTATTTGAGTATAATGTCACTGAGTTCCATCCTGACATTGCACAGATCAATGGAGGCTCTCCTGGAAACATGGTAATGTACATCCTGTATATTTAATTAAGCTCCTAAGCCTTTGTGAGTCAGCATTAGCCCCACTATATTGCCACACAAGAAGCTTTGCACTAATGCAACATTACCCTCTTTCACTCCCACTTTGCTTGAAGCATCTCGGTTTCCCTTGTTTCCAGCCACTGGGACAACAAATTATTGAGTAACAGCAAAGCTCTGTCCGGTATTCGCCCTCACTGTTAGCTTTTCCATCCACCCCTCTACATTTGATACTTTGAACTCTTCACTTTAGACATGTTTGGTCATTTGGGCATGTTCATCTCATCTATTGGCTTATGTCACTTGTTTCTGTCTGTTTTTACAGCTTCACTGTTGCAAACTGAGTTTAAACATGTTCTGTCCTTTAAATTGTTACTCCTTAAGGTAAACAGATAAGATCATGACTGTATAAAGGCATCTTTCATGGCCTGAAGGTCTCACAAAGTTCCACTAGTTGTTTAACAAGTCCTAGGGTGTTTAAAAGTGGAATGGGAGGCAGAGCCTTCAGCCTTCCCGCTTTTGTGGAACCAGCACCCAGTTTGGATTCGGGAGACAGACACCCTCTCTATTTTGAGATTAGGCTTGAAACCTTTCTTTTTGATAAAGTTTATAGTTAGAGCTGGAACAGGTGACCCTGAACCCTCCCTTAGTTCTGCTGCAATAGGCCTAGGCTGCAGGGGGGGATTTCCATGATGCACTGACTGACTGTTTCATGTTCTTTCATCCCTTTTCATTCTCTATGTGTTTACACAACACTCTGCATTTAATCATAAGTCATTATTAATCTCTGGCTCTCTTCCACAGAATGTATTTATTCCTGCCCCCCCCCCCCCAACCCCCTCCGCCCCCCCCCCCCTCCACAGTTAATAAATCATTTACCATTGTGTCTGTCTCTAAGAGATT
>VUQK01012648.1:21929-35016 GCA_015106715.1 Bujurquina vittata
CCGATCTTTATTAATCTCTGGCTCTCTTCCACAGAATGTATTTATTCCTGCCCCCCCCCCACCACCACCACCACCCCCCCACCCCACCCCAACCAGTTGCGGCAGATTGCTGCCCTTCCCTGAGCCTGGTTCTGCCGAAGGTTTCTTCCTATTAAAAGGAAGTTTTTCCTTCTGACTGTGACGAAGCGCTTCCTCATAGGCAGTCGTTTGATTGTTGGGGTTTTTTGGATTATTGTATGTTCTTTACCTTACAGTATAAAGCATCTTGAGGGGACTATTGTTCTGATTTAGTGCTATATAAATTGAATTGAAATCCTCAGCACAGATTATATTTTACTTTAAGGATCACCTGAATCAGATTCATATGTGGATAATGTATCTAGTCGCCTATTCCCTGATCCAGTTATCAGGTCACTCCAGGAGCATGGGGTCATAGATTTTAACTGGCCTTGTTTGGAATGTAAGACATTAAAATGTATGCACACCTAGTGACTAATAAGCACATAATCTATTAATGTAATAAAAATAAATGTAAGCATATTCTACTTGTTTCCCAGGTACAGTTATAAATAGATCATAATGCCCAAAATAAACTGGGGAAAAGATTATAGCTAATGTTAAGTACAGCTAATATTAAATCATATTAAATAATAGCTGATATTACTTTAAAAAAGATATTAATTCATTCAATAATACTAATACTGATAAATAGCATGCACTACCTTACTTAATGCCAGTCATTATCTGCAATGTTAGATGTGATGATCTCACATAGCACATTGTTTTAAGTGCCCATTTGAATAGTGCCATGCATGTCAGAATGTATCCTTATATGACTCTTAATGCCAGAGTGTGGAGGCCAGTCATCACTCTACCTAGCTCATTAGTGCATCCATAAAGATTTTTCAAGATTTCTTTTGCCTTTATTCACTTTACTACAGCTGACCACTCCATTATGGCATGTACTTCCTTAATTGCCAGATGAGTTACTCTCATCCCATGAAAACCACATTTACCACCAGCTGAAAGGTCTATATGCTTTTTTGAAAAGGGAGCGTATCAGACTTAAATTAGGGTCAGCAGCAGGTCCCACTGCAAGCAGCATGTCACCCGACCGATTTCAAAATGTATTTATCACCTTTGTCAAATATCATAACATATGAAGTATGGATAGTATGAATTATGAAGTATCATATGTAATTTTGCTTGATCCATCATAAACTCAACATTCGTTATCATTTTCATGTTTCTTGCTGTTTGTTAGAGGATGCTGATTGTCTGGCAGAGTGGACTGGGATGCTGGCTGAATGGGACAGATCAGTACAGTACATCTTAAAGCTTTGAAAGCCTTGCCATCATATTTTGCATCCATGGTTTTATGTATGTGTACCTTCTTAAACAAAAAAAACCCTAAAATAAATGTTTCTAATTTGTGTATTACCAAGCATTCACCGCTTGTCTCAATTACTAGATAAAAAAAAAATACACATGAGCAAGGGCAGAAAAACACTGAGTCTTTTGAAGAACGGCTCAGACAGACTGAATGGTTAAAATGTATCTTAATTGGCTTGGCTCTTTAATGTTAAGGTTTTTAAATATTGGGTTTGGTACTGCATCATAATTTCCAGATAAATCATTCTAATTAAGCATCCTTCCTTCCTTTGAACTTGTGAAAAAACTGCACTTGGTGTAAAAATGTGGCAAATCCCCAAACTGTGATTAGAGTGTTTAACTCTTTTACCAAGTTAGACGAAGTAAATTACCCAGCATGGAAGTTTTTTTCTTTATACCCACCTATTGCCTGCTGTTTTGTTTAAGAAACAGTTGTCCATGCAATTAAATGAATGTTCATGATAATGAGGCTTCCATGGTATTGTTTCTGACTGGATCTCACGACTGATGACTTTCTCAATCTTAACAAAATTAAGAATGAATTTTGCCCGAAGAAACATACCATGATTAATGAGCACCATTTCCAAATCTTTTGCATCACCATTTAATCAGCTCAGACTTGAGCTTATTTCTTTTTCTAATAGTGGCGGAGAAGTATGTGAATATGGTGCAGGACATGCACGAGCACAGAGTGACAGTGGGGAGGTGTGCTGTAAGAGTGACAGATGGGCTTGAGATGGGGGTGGGATTACATCAGGGATCATCTCTGATCTCCGTCTTGTTTGCAGCGGTGATGGACAGGCTGCAGATCAGGTTAGGCAGAAGTCTCTGTAGACTATGTTTGCAGATGGTATTGTGATCTGCAGAGAGGGCAGGGAGCTGATAGGAGACAGCCTGGAAAGGGGTAGGTATGCTTTGGAGAAAATGTGGATGAAAGTTAGTAGAAGCAAGACAGGACACGCATGAATGAGAGAGCGATAGGTGTAATGTGACGATGCAAAGAGGTAATGAAGGTACATGAGCTTAAATACCTGGAGTCAACCATTCAGTGGAAAGTGTGCAAGAGAAGTGAAGCAGAGGGTGCAGGTAGGGTGAAGGTGGCGGAGACACATAGCAGCGAGAGTGAAAGAGAAGGTTTACAAGATGTTAGTGAGGCCTGCTGTGATGTATGGTTTGGAGATGGTGGCTCTGACAAAAAGACAAGAGGCTGAAGATACTCGGATTGTCACTGGGAGTGACCAGAAGGGACGGATCACACCGAGTGGTCTGGAGACAAAGTCAGAAAGACAAGGCTGAGATAGTTTATATGGTACAGGACCAGTCACCCATTGGGTACAGATGAGGGATAGTGGATATATTGGACAAAGGATGTTGAAAATGGATCTTTCAGGCAGGAGGAAAAGAGGAATACCACTGAGAAGATTAATGTATGTAGTAAAGGAGGCCATGCAGAAAGCTGGTGTGACCAAAGAGGACATAAAGGACAGGGTGAGATGGATGCAAATGGTGACCCCTAAAGTGAGCAGCCGAAAAAAGACAAAATTCTATTCACATCACTGCTGACTTACAAAAGCTCAAATATGAACCAACCTTTGAATGTCTGCACTGTAAAATGCTTGTCAGAATGTCGGTTTGGCAAGGAACTATGTTACTGTGGTATTTAGACAGAAAAGACACACTGACCTTCTCTCTACTTGATAGAAAGCCTCTGTGACATTCAACTGAATTGATCAGGTTATAAAAAGGCAGTGGCTAAATGTGGGCCAGAAAATGTAAATGGATACATTGCCAACTGGTTAAGTTGGACAGATAGCGGATATGCGAATGCATTTAGAGTGATAGGAAAATGGAGAGAGATGAGAGATTAAAGAAGAAGAGAAGGCTGTATGTAGGTTTGGTCAAAAGGTTTAGCCTGTTGATCACAGTTGCAGGCAGAGGAGCCCTAGGGAGCAACTGACCTTTGTGTGAGCGTGTGTGTGTGTGTGTGTGTTTGTGTGTGAGAACAGACCCAAGCTGTTTACTAAAAACTAAAGAGCGCTCCTGACTTAACTGACCTTTCTTTTAAGGTCCATTCAGTGTGATTGCTTGCTTTTGGGCAATCATAGCAGGTGAGCAGGTGAGCAGATGAGCAGATGAGCGTGGTACTTCAGCTGAATTACAAATATCACTGACAACTTTTCAAGGTTACTGTAATCATATGTTTACAAGCAACAATATGTGTGAACACAGCATTCATATATTATCACCTTTCAAGCTGATACTACTGCCTAGTTCCACATCCAGAATGTAGAGAGCAAACTTAGCATTCATTTGCTGTGGTGTTTCCAATCACCTGGAACATGTCCAATCTCAGCTAACTCTGAAAAAATCTTGCTCTTTAGTTGTTAAATGCTTCACTGCTGTTGTGCACCTCTCAATAGCTGTTGCAGTCCTGAGTAAACTGTTCCTTTTCTGCTTACAACGTGAAAACTTAAACTGATTGGTGGCAGTAACAAGACTTATCGAGCATCTGACCACACATAATGTTGTTTTGCATGATCTTCGTAGACAGTTTGAGGTGCATGAATGCCTCCTTGAACTGGAGGATGTGCTGTCGTGTTGTGCAGTGCTCCACACTCCACTTTTTAACTGCTATGACATTAACACGTACTGGATGTACAGTAGTTATACTTGTTACTGCAAACACATTTATGGCACTCAAAATAGCGAGTGTAAGTATGGAAGTGTACAATTTGAGACCCAGCATGAGTTTAGTCACACATATAACACAAATTATCATAGGTAGACTTGTGCACTCTGTTTATTCACTCTCCCAGCTTCAGCCTTCTTTCAAACAACACATCCCCTAGCCAACATCAACTTAAGAAAACTAAATTTAAAATAAACCATCCCAAAAATGCAAGATTAAAAAGATCTGAGCCCTGCTCCACTGCTGATAACTATTTTAAACACAGCACTACCATTTTTGAAAAGTTAGCCAGACATCACGTTGTGTTTGGTAGCATAATTACAGCAAGAGTCTCTATCGAGGGATAGAGTAAAGCATGCAATTTGGCAAAAGGGTTTGCTCTCCCAGACCCCTCAAAGAAGGCCGGTAATAATGGGTGCTTAGGCTGGAAACACTGAACTGGCGTGAGAAAACAGAGGCTACCATTAGTTACAGTGTTGATAAAACTATTTTAGTTTCATCTCATTTAAACTCGAGTCACTTGTCGTCTGCAGGCTTTCATTCAAGGAAGAAGTATGAAATGCTACGTTCGTCTGAAGGAAAGAAAGATGAATGAAAGAAAGTGTCCGAGACACAAAAGAGCCCGAAAAAGAAGTCAGAGCAGACGAGTGACGCTGAGTAATTGCAAGAAGAAGAATTCATTATTTTCCACCCCAGTCTGTTGGAAAGGAGATAAGAAAGATCAGTACAACTGAGATGCTCATCACAGTCATGTGCGTGTTGGTCTTCTTGTGGGCATGCGATGAGGCTGGAATTGGATGAAGATTTTTTTTATTAGAAAAACAAAGAAGAGACTGCCAAAGAAAACAAAAAAGACGATAGACAGGACAGAGGAAGAACAAAAGGGGCTAAATTGGGATACACTCGCTGGAGCTTATAGTGGAAAATCATTTTCTCACACATCTGCTAATTTGCCAAATTAGATTTAGCTTCTGAGACAGATGCACACTGGTCTAACTATGCTAATATGGCAACTTGTAATAACTGGGTTGTGAGAGGAGCCAATGGGGCGTAAAGGAACACAGGTCAGAGACAGACAAATAGAATTCCCCTTCTGTGCTTTGTAGTTGACATTATGATTATTATCAGGATATGGGGAAAAGCATTAGAGAATTTTGGCACTGGGACTAAACCCACTAAGAGACAACATGATCCAAAGGGCTTTTCAAAGGTAAAACTGTGCTTTGGCTTCAACTACTGTACAGCTCTCAAACGATGACCTGTTTCAAAGTGTCTGCTTTAAAGTCATGCTTCATGCTGCTCTCTTTTTGCCTTTATACAAATCAAACTGATGGTTGGGATATTTTGAGCTGGTACCCCCATCATCCATGGGGTTGAGGCCATGAAGGCTGTATAAGGTAATTTCAGCATTGTCCTTATCTAACTTCACACCTGGAAGCATGTGCAGGGGACACTGCTTCCCGAGACATGGATTGGTTCTGACTGGGAACAGCTGAGTCACCAAAATCCATGACTGTGTGAGCAAAGTAAGCAAAAGTCAGGCCGGCTTTATCCATAAATTATGTTCAGTGTGCAGCTCAGTGTTTTCTCATTGTAATAAGTGCAACATTTATGCCATTGGGATTGTATTTTTTTTTTTTCATTCTTCAATTATGAACATTTTACATATATAATTTAAACCTATATAAAAATTTGTGATTTTTATATATCTGTTGTTTGTCAACATTAGCCACCATAAAATTAAAGCTGAAGCTAAAAAAAAGCCCTGAGTGCACTGTTTTTGGCTTAAACTTGCTCTTATCTTTTTCACCTTTTAACCTTTTTCATCTCTTAAATTGATATATATACCTATACACCTATATTTGAAAAACAACATCAAAATGTTGATGAATAACAGTTAAAGGGGGCTTAAATTGAGATGGTTCTGTTAACTGCTTTCTGCAGTCAACATGAACTTGACAGAAAAATGTCCTTGTGCACACATTGCTCAAGAGTTGTCTGCTATATTTGATGTGTTACAACCAGTAGTCACAATGGAAAACATGTATTCCCCAAGCAGTTGGCAAGTGGTTGTCAGAGGTTGCTGGCTATTGCTGGGTGAAATCAGTCATAAAGAGGGTGCTGCACCAAAAACCTCCTTGCGATTGGTTTGGTTGCTAGCAGATTGCTGCAGTCGCCTGCAGTTTACACAGGACACACCAACTTGTCTGCAAACAATATCTCACTACTAGCCACATGAGAGTACACCTTAAAAAAAGTGTGATGCAAACCAGAAGTTGTGCAGCCAATACATTTCAAAAGGTGCAACTTTTACTTTAGGGCTAACTCTCTGCTTCCTGTTTCCAGTTTGCGTTGCATTTTTCACAGTTTCCCACTTGGGGAGAAGCTGGCAAGCATTCCCTCGTGACCAGTGGTTGCCAAATGGTAGTGAACCAGGCCTGTGTGACTGGGGCCTTATTCACGTGACAGTTCACTGTCACCATGATTGTCACACATCCAGAATGGCAAACAAGTTAAATTACGGTAAACAAGTGGTTTAGTGGTCACGTTTCTGCAAAACCATAATAGAGTTCCATGTAAACAGTGCAAACTCCATCTGCTGAGGAAGACGAGTGGGACAGGAGTGAAAGCTCCAGAGCAGTCTGAAGTCATTTTTGTTGAGGGTCCAGCAGTGTTCTAAGTCTTTTTAATATTTAGTGTCATTTTGTCATTGGTGTTGATTTTGTCACTCACAGAAGGCGTTATTGCCCAAAGTGTTGATTTGACTTTTTTCATTGGTGGTTACAGCCTGGATTCCGGGCCGACTTACCTTTTGGATGACTTGATTCTTACACTTGTCTGTCCAGCATGTGTGCAGTCAGCTATATTTAATCAAAATGTCAACATCAGATGTAAACAAATATAACAGATAAAGGTATGGGGATAACTGAAAACATGGCAGTGGTTTTAAATTATATAAATATACATATAAAATGTAATTCCATGTAGCAACTATAACTATCATTTGTAGTCTTTGCTAAATGGGTTGAATCACAACAAGTTTTTTTTTTACAAACTTTACAAATGCAGTGAAAACCTTAACCTAGCACAGCTGCTCCTGACAGTTTGTGGTCCATTGATTTTGCCAGTGTTTGTGGTTTCTACATTTAAATTAATCTTACTGTGAGCATCCAGCCATGCCCAATATGTCTCTGTCCCTGTCAGCCTCTGGGGAAGAAAATGGAGGTCAGAGCCAAATAGGATAGGGTCCTTGGCAGGAAATGTAAGGCAAGTGCAGACAGCTTTTTTTGACTTTGCTAATCCTGTCTCAAAACCTTGGATTTTACATATTTTTATTAACATCAGTCTAATAAGACAAGTGTTTGGCATGGATATACATTAGGGAGAATAGAATAACAATATAAAGGCCACATGTCCAACTCTGTAAAAGCTTGCTGAAAACTGTTTTGACTAAGTCTTTGCCAGCACTGCATACTCGTTGTGTTTGCAGTGCACCGAAAGGATAAACGACAAGCAGCAATCTTTACTTTTGGCAGATGTGTATCCTATCATGTGTATCCTATCTTGAACTGATTATGTGCCTACAGAGAGTTGCCATGCTGCAAGTTTCCAAAACAGATACTTAAATAATCCTTTATGACAGTTTGTGTGGCCACAAATCTTGTTCAAATGCATATTTGTTCCCAAATGTGCTCAAATTTTCTTCCATTTTTGCTAAATGTTTTCTGATCGCACAAAGTCAGAATGTGTAAGTTGAACATTTTGTTGTTTTTCGATGTAACAATTGCCAGTTGCATCCTCAGATGTATTCATGTGATGGAAACGATACAACTTCACATGTAAGTCACTTTGGTATATTAAACAGCTCTGTGGTGAAGCAGCTGTGTGCAGTATCTAAATACTAAAGTTAATGTTAGCTGCAAAGCTGTGGCTTGACATCACCTTCCTGCAAATTTAGAGAATAGCTTCAACTTTCAGTTAATACATTTTATTTCACATCAAAATCACATACTTGCACTTTTTTTTTCCTTATTAGAGAATATCCACGATATTGCACAAAACCTCAGGTTTGTTTTCACCGGAGGAGACTTAGCCTGCTGGGGCTCACCAAGCGTATAGCTTTTGAGCTTTCAAGAGGGGACCAGGGAAGCACTTTTGTAGTACTAATTTCCTTGAAGCAGCTAAGAGAGAAGTATTCTAATTACTTGTAATCATTAATTAAAAGTTTAGAGTGCTGCCCCAGTTTTCCTTGCCAGTAACCCTCACAACATTCTTATTATATATTGTTTCAGTGCAATTTTTAGGAAACTGATGATCATTAGAAAATAAAGTTTCACCACTTGTTTTTGTCAACTTTGGGAAGTTCATTATATGGATTCTCTCTCGCTCTCTCTCGGTCAGCTGTGGATTGTGAAGGAGTTAGCCACCAACCTTTACCTCACCTTATATCCACTGATGGATCTTCTTCCAAGTTAATGGTGGACATTTATTGCCTGTCTTATTAATAACGTCCATTAGATTATTACTTGACTCTTGGCTCACTACGTTTTCCGCCATTTTTAAGATGTTTGGCATTGCAGCAAAATTAACTTAACCTTTGGCTCTATCACTGCGCAGCCTTCACTATTCTCCACCATCCTCTCCGTGTCTCTCTGCCAGTGTCTGCTTTGTCCTTGGCAGTGTCGCGCACATCCAGCTGTCTGTCGCAGCTTTTCGGGAGACGCGAACTGAGCATCGATCTTCATGAATGCAAAACATGCGTCTGTTTGTTTTGAATGCATCTGTTCGGTCTAACCTTTGACAGTAATAGTGGAGGAATATTACATGCAAAATGAGAATTGCAATGACAAACTATAACAAATCCCTTGGACAGTCCGTTACACGTCTGTCCACTTTTTTTCTTTGATCACTGCCAAGAAATAACCTTCAAAGCATTTTGAATGGAGAATCACGGTGTTTTGTGGTGTTATACTGAATATTTATACACATTTTGTTGCATTATAAATCTAAACTTAGGAAAGCGAAAGGTTGTCTTGTACAGATCTGCGTAGCTTATATCTCAACGGCAGTCATATAAAATAAAATAAAAATGCTCCAATTTTAACCACTTTTACTCCTGATAACAAATGTGACTGAGTCAGTCTGAGTGTAAAAGAATGGTGGGGATCTATAGGCCTGTTCTTTTATCGCCACACCGCCTGTGCAGGCATTTCGGATGAAGGAGGAGGGAGAAACAGAAAGTGCGTTTGGAGACGGGAAGCCGTGCGGCAGTGCTGTGTGTGCGCGCCTCCCCTCTCGCGCGTAAAAAGCCTCCTCTCTCTTTACGGATCCTGTTTGCAATTCCTGCTTTTCGTGCCAGAGCCTGCAGCTGTCTCTGTTGCGTCCCACCGCCGCTGTTGTGGGAAATCGTCGTCCCGCGTGACGAACCGACTGCAGACTTCCACCCCCTTGAAGTGTCAGCGCCAAGCCGAAGGAAATCGCAACTTTTAATCAATTTCCATTACTGCAAGGAACCCGGAGAAATACCTGACAGCTCGTGGCGCCCCGTCGGCGTGTTGACTGAAATCTTTCCAAGTGTGAAGGCTTCAGGAATGTGGAATACAACTCTGTGTCAACGGTGAGTGCCGTAATGTGTTTGTCATTCCCCTTTCCCTTCCGTGCAGTCGCTCACAAGTGGTTGTCGGGCTGGAGGAATTCTGTTGAATTAAGCGCTTGAATGTCAAGTCTGTGCACAACTGGGTTTTTGAATTCAAACGTAATTTGTGTTGCGATAGCGTGTAACATGTTTGTGTTCAGACAGCTTAAATACGGAAGACTCAAATATTCACTCACGTGTCCTCTGCTTTCGTGCAGTGAAAGGACCTGCCTCTGCCCCTGACACGATGACCACAGACTTGAACTTGACCTCTCTAATGAATGTGACAGATCTGCACAACCAAACAAGAGGATGCTCCCTCACCAAGACAGGTTTCCAGTTCTATTACCTGCCCACTGTTTACATCATAGTTTTCATAACTGGGCTGGTGGGCAACAGCTTAGCCATTTGGATGTTTGTTTGCCATATGAGACCCTGGAGCAGCATCTCTGTCTACATGTTCAACCTGGCTCTGGCTGACTTCTGCTACGTCCTCTCGCTGCCTTTCCTCATCTTCTACTACTTCAACAAAACAGACTGGATATTCGGGGATGTTCTGTGTCGACTGCAGCGTTTTATATTCCATGTGAATCTGTACGGGAGTATTCTGTTTCTGACCTGCATCAGTGTTCACAGGTACACCGGAGTAGTGCACCCGCTCAAGTCTCTGGGTCGGCTGAAGAAGAAAAATGCAGTTATTACCAGTGCACTGGTGTGGGTTTTGGTTGTAATAGCCATCTCTCCCATCCTTTACTATTCCCGGACTGGCTTAAAGCGTAATGCAACCACTTGTTACGACACCACCACAGAGGATGAGTTACCGGGGTATTTCATCTACAGTATGACTTTGACAGTGTTTGGGTTCTGTATCCCATTTATTGTCATTTTTTGCTGCTATGGCATGATCGTCAAAGCACTAATCTACAATGATATGAACAATGCTCATCTGCGGCAGAAATCCATTCACCTGGTTATCATAGTGCTTGCAGTCTTTGCTGTCTCCTACCTGCCTTTCCATGTGATGAAGAACCTCAACATGAGGGCCAGGCTGTACTTCCAGACCCCTGACATGTGTGAGTTTAATAACCGCGTTTATGCCACCTACCAGGTGACGCGGGGTCTGGCCAGCCTCAATAGCTGTGTGGATCCTATTCTTTACTTCCTGGCTGGAGACACCTTCAGGAGGAAGCTGTCACGGGCCACTAAAAAGCCTTCCAGGAGGGGGGAAAATGTCCTTCAGTCAAAGAGTGAGGATACAGCACTCAACAGCCTAGCTGAGAATGTGGAGAATGGGAACCGGAGGCTGTAACAAGGCACCTCTGTGTGCCTGGTTGTGGATCTCTTTTAGCTTTAGAATCCGTTTTGGACTTGGCATAAATAAATGCACTGTATGGCCTGAAAACTGTATGTAGAATTGATTGGACAACAGTTTATAGAACTGTAGGATAAATGCTCATTTTAACCCTGTGATAAATATTGCTTGCTTGCAGCATATTGATATTTATAAGCTACTGTACTGTACTGTCCTGTTCATGTATCGTACTTTAAACGTTAGAACAATCACTCTTCTTTCTTATCAAGTCATTGCTGTTGCTTACACTTTGGACAAAATGAACATTGTGATGAACCAGGCATGGGGAAATAGGCTTTCCTACAGACACTAATGCCCCCTTCATTAATTTGTATCGTAAAAATAGGACAGAGAAGCACCTTCTCTAGCCACAAGCTGATGCTTAATCAATAGCTATTAAACAAGTAAAGAGCTTGTGCCTAAGGAAGTGTACAAGGGATGTTTTTTTTAGGGGAAAAACTAAATGCACTGAACCTGAGATTGCTGCATGGATGTGCCATACAGACATTGTAATGCACTATAATCGGGACCTCTCCTTTCAGAGGGCTACCTATCCCTCCTCCTTTCGTTCTACATCCATTACTGAAGGGGTGTGAAATGTGGTCAACTACTTTTTCATTCTGACAGCTCTGATGTTAAGGTCTCCAACGGCTCTGTTACCACAAGATTTCTCTCCTTTTTCCTACAAAAAAAAAGAGAAGAAATTATTGACAGTATTTTGTGTATATGATATTAAAAGTAATGTTTTTAGTTTTTTTAGGTGGACTGTACAGAATGTCGTGACGTTCCAGATTAGTTTGTATTATTAACTGTAGCTATCTTTAATCCAGATCTTTATGCATGAGCCTACTATCAAATCCATTATCAGTATGATCAGACTGACTCACCAAAACAAGTTCTAACTACTCACGTTTTTATGACACAGTAAAGAACGTTAGCTTTTAAATGATCTAAACACACACTTTTTAACCTGCTTTGTGACTCGATCCGCATATTGAAGATTTGTTTGTATGACATACCTCAAAGTAAATAGTGCACTGTGTCTGTGTTTTGGCAGATAATCATTTATGTTTTGTATCTGTTGTAAACATTCTGGAGGAATTATGGTGGAGCTCTCTTGGTACATGTTTTAGCCTGGTGTGTGTAAGTGTTTGATGTCTGTACTAATTCCTTTGTAAATCTGTAATGTGGTCATTTCTAAATGTCAAGAAGTAAAACAGTTGTACAGGAGCTATGGGACCACGCGTATCTGTGTCAGTGTATATTTATATTCAAAATAGACAGTTTAGAAACCCTTGCATAATTTCACCTTTTTCATGCCAGCTGCACGCACAGTACCCTCAGTTAAACGTTCACAGAGGTGCGAGAGAACGAACGCTGTTGGTTTGGGAGACGTTCGTGCGGAGCTCTGTTCTCGCTGCTGCTCCTTGTTCTCGTCACTGCTGTTGACTTTCTCTTTCAGCGCAGCTAGGAGGAAATGAGGGGACGAGTCAGGAATAAAGAGTGGCACCTTTTTCTCCTGGCTTATCCTAAGACTGCCTTTGTGTCCGTCACAATGCTGTGGAGCCACTGAAGCAGACAGGGGTGTGAAGTTGTCGCCAGGGCCCTGCAGCAGACCGCTGTTGTGGGCACAGGAAACCAACCAGCCCTCTTCCTCCAAACAGAGCCCATGAATATAAACGGCTTTTGATTTCCTGGCTTTGAGGTGCAAAACTGCATATCTGGCCTTTGCAAGTGTGTGTGTATGTCTTGTGTGTATGTGTGTGTGTGTGCGCGTAAGACAGCCTGAAGGCAATGAAGACCTTATTCCAGTGGGTGGCTGTTATAGCCACTGTTTTGGTTTGTTTAGTAGTTGTGGTTTAATTTTCAAAATGCTGTTGCATGCACACACTACAGATATAATTACATACAGCACCAGTCAAAAGTTTGGACACACTGGTACTGTGTATATATATAATATATTTATAGTGTGTGTGTGTGTGTGTGTGTGTGTGCGTGTGTGTGCCTGTGTGTGTGTGTG
>VUQK01012652.1:9130-44848 GCA_015106715.1 Bujurquina vittata
ACTGCAACTTAAATCACACAATCACACTCTAAACAATAAATCTGGTGCAACTTGGGATTCAGTATGTTGCCCAAGGATACTATAGTGTTCTCGTGCAGTGTGTTGGAACACGGACTAAACACCTAGTTAAACCAGCTCCAATGAAGACGCGACGTCTCAATAAGATTGACCTTTTACTGAAACTTAACATTCTTCCTGGAACTTCTGGTGAAAACTGTAAAATAAATGATACAAAACAATCAGCATCTTAACTTCTAGCTTACAAATGAGCCATAGCTGCTAGTACTCTTAGCTTGTTCACAGTCATAAATCAACTTCTGTAAAATACTTATTTCCACATATTACCTAACATATCTGATGTAAAATGAACCAACTTACGGCATTGCTTCTATGATACATCAACTCTGATGGAAGCAGATTGCTCTGAGCACATGGTGAACATGGCTGCCATACACTTTCTCAAAACAGGAAGTGAAGCGTAAACAGGAAGTGACATGTTGACAGGAAGTGACATCACAACACAAAATCGCTTCTACTAAACTAAATGATTAATTTCTACTTCCAAACAGTGTATCTAAATAGTAGAATTATTACATTCTTCAAACAGAAAAACAATTAACTCAAATAACTGCACAAAGGGCAGCACAGATACTTTGGCATGCATAGTGGAGCAGCCAGGGGATTGAACCACCAACCTTCTGATTAGTAGATGACCTGCTCTGCCTCTCGAGCTGCAGCCGTCCCGTGGTGGCACCCTCTCAAACCGAATCATTCTGTTTAGTTTGACACTTTAATCACTGCACATTTATGAGGTTGGTTGTCATATGATTTCTCTCAAGGTCCTTTGAAAGGTGTATGAGTTTGAATGTCAGTGACCTTGACCTCAGGCTAAAGGTCAGAGGTCAGGTTTTCTGAAAACTCTTGTGAGTGCTGTAGCTAAAAAACAATCTCTAATAGGAGGTTCAAATTCACACCATAGATGGAAACTGTGTCTCTTTCTATTGCGATTTCCCTGCTTTGGTGAAAAGCATACGTATGATTCTTCATATGTCGAGTCTGAAGGTGCAGGCATGAATTAAAATTTGCCTCCATCGCAGGCAAATTCCCATGAGTTCTCTTTTCTGCCTTTGGTGTACATTTGTGGCCGGGCTTTAGCCACAGACATTAAACACGATTAAGCGAAACGGCGATGTCCATTTCAGCCACTGTATTCAAGATGGGGTCACTGGCGAGCCAACATGACTGCTTCCACAAACCGATGCCCTCTCCTATGAATTTTTAATGGATTAATTCTAAATTTATGAGAATGCATCGGTTTGTTGGATGCTGTAATTATGCACTGATAAATGTAAATTCATGAGTAGAACATTTTTTTTCTATTAAATAACCGCAAAAGACAACTGGTTCTACCTTTATGATCCCCCCCACTCTTAAAATGGACTAGTTTCATTATCATCAGCATGCCTCTGTTAGCATACTTTGCTTTATGAGTACAATAAGGCAGGCCTTTCATCTGTTTATTAAAATCCAATTATACTCCACACTGGGAGTGCAGGTTTTCTGCAGCCTTGTTGCCTGATGTCACTGAAGTGTGACCTGCAGACATCAGAAGCCTGCTCCCTTCTGTCCTGCACTGCTTTCATTCACCATGTTTTATTCCTACTTTCTCTCTGCCAGCTGTTTTATTCATTGCTTACTTCCTGACACTTTTTTTTCTCTCTGTCTTCCACCTTGCCTTCTGCTCTTAACCACCATGTCTCCTCTTTAGATCTTACCAGATTCCTGACATTCCACAGTGCACGGGGAAGCTGAGGAAAGCTAGAGGCAGTGTACAGTCGGGTTAATTAGTGCCACATAAGTTTGGGCATATACCTGGAGTCATTTGGTAATTATTTAGTTTTAACAGCTTGTCTGCCTTTTTGGGCTCTCCTGATCATGTAGCCGTAGAAACAGGCAGTGGCTAATGTGAGTCCCTGTGGTTAATAGCTGAGTTAGTGGCTGTCGTTGTCCACACACCTCTGCAGTGTGTCACCTGCATGCACGTTCTCAACAGCTTCTTTCTATAAAAAGCCGTCTCCCAAAGAGAGGAAGTGGCTAGTCTGTATACTTGTTTTACCTCAGAAAGACCTGTAAGCAGTGCTAAGCTGCACAGACGTGAAGTCTGCAGGAGACTTTCATCTAAGCTGGCAGCAGCTGGTACGCGTGGGTACTGAACTTCAGTACTTTCTTTGGTGAAATGTGTACGTAGGGCTGATTATCCAAACATTAAATATCTGATCATAATTCATTTTTTTTTATTTCTTTGATACACTAAAAAATCAGATAAGTAGCTTTGATCATTTTAGATTGGAACGTTCTTGAATGGCTGCTTTTGTTCATATAGTTTTATTTTCCACATCACAGGGGGGGTGTTTACAGGTCTGAGTGTGGTATTGACTGGAAAAAAAATTATGTGTGCCCTATAAAGATATTATTTATTGAATGATGCAATATAATGGACATCAGCTGTGCAGCCCAGTAGTGTATTTCTTTAGCTTTATTTGTAAATTACTGGCTTGCTTTTATTCCATTTATACCATATTAAAACTGGAACTGAAATGTGTAAAAACAAACAAACAAGCAGCCGTAGCGTATGCGCTGCCTCTCCCATTGTTATCCTGTGGATGTAATCAGACAGCTATAGCAGAAAGTTTAATTGCCTGTTTCCAGCTGACGTGTGTGTGTGTGTGTGTGTGGATGTATTCTGGTCACTGCCATATGACAATTAAAGGACGTGGCCCATCCAATTATGAAAGCTACTATGAAGAGACATTGTAAAGCCAATGACAGAACTATTATGTCAACAGATTAATGAAGCCAGCAGTTTAGCATATGACTCTGGTCTCTGAGCGAGAAAAACATCAATTAGTCTACTACTGCTTTCTGGGTTCTTCAGTGAGGGAGGAGGAGGATTTATTTTTGTTTTCTTAACACAGTTGGAACAATTATGTTCAAACTCCTTTTCTTTCACCCAGTTTTTTTTTCTTTCAGGTCTGCTGATTCAGATTTTTCTGACAGCATATAGAATCATTTTTGTAGTTTTAGTGATTATTAGAGATAAATATATAAAATATGATCTTATCAATAAGAAAATGTTGACCATTTAATAACCTCCCAATCTGCACCCCTTCCATGCTTTGCTAGCAAGTGTCGGGCTCTAACTGGGAGATCGTTTTGAAATTTGTTGTTGTTGCTTTGGAATAAATGAGCTGGGTTGTTTATCGACTGGAAGGTCTGTGGATCGATCACTGGTTCCTCCAGTCCTCATGCAAGATACTGAACCCTGAGCTGCCCCCAGTGCATCGTTGTTAGAAAGTGTCACCTCACAGCTAGAAGGTCCTGGGTTCAAATCCAGTCTGGGGCCTTTCTGTGTTCTGCTCTCCTACTGTCTGCGAATGTTGTGGTGTACCCTGCCTCTCATCCTAAGACAGCAGGGGAAATTACACTTGGTAAGATTTTAAATAAGACCTTATTTCAAGAAATCAAGATGTTCAAATATTACCCCTTTTTTGCTGCATGAGGCTCAATGTACACCTATTGTAGTGCTCTGCTTATTACCACTAAAGTAAAGCAGTCAGGTGAGGTTCTGTATGATTTATGGAAGTTTACCCCAAATCACATTTGACTAGATTTCAAAGAGCATCATTAAGAAAACATTCAGATGTTTTTACAAGAAGAAAAAAGCTTTTATTAACCTTCTGAAGAGTTTTGGAGCCTATAAATGTTGGATCGAAGTTTGTAAATGTATTCTGCATTTTTTTCTTTTCCTCTGGTTATTGATTTCCATTTTAGCCTAAAATGAAGCGAGACTTTGTTTTAGCATGGGTGATGTATCAGTCTGGAATCGTGCTTTCTTTTTCAGTGAAGGAATATCAGTGCTGTCACATGATATTCACGGGCTGATTGCCATTATATTAAACTGGAGGTGTGGTAGGGGGGCGGCAGGGTGGAGCTGTTGCATAGAGTCTCCTCTGCGCTCAAGTGAAGTGCAGTCAGTGTTTTGTCTCAGTCAGGCAGCTTATTGCAGTGCTTCTGTTAGAGAGAGAAACAGTACAAAGTTTTGAGATGGAAAGGGAGGAATATCAGGAAATGTCGCTATCGGTGACAACAAGGATCAGGTTTTCCTCCATGATGCTGACAGTGCTGACATAAGTCCTGTTCTTTGATTTAGATTTTTTGGTAAGAGAAAAGTGACATTGGCATATTTAGCGGTGCTTCAATAGTCAAACTTGTTTTCAACTAAGAATTTTTGTTGCAGCAAAAAGAGAAGAGGAGGGAAAAAGATTGTGCCCGGTTCATTCTTGTGCCAAGGATTGCTCTCAGCTATGGTGCTCTCACCGTTCAGCTTCATAGGATTTGTATACAATACGAGACACTTGCTCTTGCAAAACATGCCGTCTGTGGACACGGGCCATTAACCGGCCATTGTTGCTGTGTTACTGCTCTTCCACCAAAAAAAAGCTGCAGTCGGCTTTATTCTGCACACTTTGAACCAGCCAACAAACCACCTGGTATTTCACATATCAGAACATCGCTATAACAAAGGGCTGGTGTGTGAAGTGTTTTATTTACTTTCTAAGAGACACACACACAGAGGCTATCTCAGGTTGTGCTGTGTAGATCCTGTTACTTTGCAGTCAGGGAAAACTGTACTGGTTTAAAGCCTCATGTGACTCCAGAGGTTCATCCATGTCATTCTTCTGATAAAACGTGTGCTGGTGCATCTTGGTTTCCATGATGTGAAGGAATTGAATTAAACATTAGAATATAATTTAGATTTAAGCCGGATTTTGGCATTCCCATTTTTGATGGACACTGGACAGAGTGGAGGCAGACAAATAGAGGAGATAGATTCATGCAACAAAGGCCTGTGTTTGGAATCAATGAAGTTGAAATGTGGCTTGCTCTGTTGGCGTTCAGCTGCCAAGGATAATCTGAATGGCCTACTTCTGTCCATTTTATTCATTTGAATTCACACAGCATGGAAACACTTAATTTTTTTTAAATGTATTAGAGTGAAAAAAGTCACTTTGACACTAACATGTACATGTTGGAGTTCATTGTCTCTGCTGCAGATGGATTCAGTATGTTGTGCACTGCAGGAGTCAGTTTTGGGTAAATGGCTGCATGCTTGTTTGAAAGCTTAAAGGCTTAGGAAAAGAAAAACAGTTCTTGCAGTGCACGTGTGCACAGAAGTCACAGGAGAAGGAAGCCGATATTGAAGGGAATGACAACAGCAATAGCATGACATAATACTGCCCACACAAATCACTGGGCGGTCTCTGTGTTGACGAGCAGCAGACAAGGAGGAAGCCGAGGCTGTCTTTGTGGCTCACCTGTAAATTTAAGACACCTCTGTACTCGGCCAAAAGAAACCTCAGTGTGGTTGATTTAGTAGGAAGTGATACAGTCGCTATTCTTGGCACAAGTCTGGGTCCTGACTGAGGTCTTTGGTTTTTGCTTAAGTCACCGCTTTGCCTTCCAGAAACTGGAATCCTGCTGGGAATATTTCACTGAACAGGATTGTTCACTTGGATTTTAAAATGGCGTTCAATAACTCCTCTCAACATTTTTTTAAAAAATACACTGCAATTATCAGTAGTTAGCCACAAGGCCATACTGCAGCTGACACCAATATCTTCAAGTTTTTGCCTGATAAATGCTTTGCTTTATGCCTTCACAGCACTTATGGTGAAAGATTAAGGCAGTGGGCCTTGTAAGGTGCAATTACTGCAAAGAAGCGAGTAGAGTCCTCTATTATTGTATATGAATCATATGATTGGAACGTGACAACAGTTAATACAGGGTCTCTCTGATATGCTCTTTAGGACTTACTAAGGCTACATTATGTAATACATTTATGCTGCCTGAAAAGTCAGAGTGGGAATTTCTACTGTTCACTGCTATCATGGTATTTAAAAATATTTTTCTTGATTTCTTGTTGTATATTTTTGTGAGTCTTTAAAGATTTCCTCTGTCCCTGGCACATGAGTGACTTCTAGCACTGTGGGCCAGATTTCCTCAGATAACAGCAACAGTGACAAACTTTGATACCTGTTTTTCTGAAAATGTTCCTTCAGCAGAACAAAGTTTTAAAAACACAGGACAGTGAGACGGACATGGAGCAAAAAGCCGTGTCATTTGATGTCGACCAAAGCTTCAGGCAGGAAGCATGTGAAAATGCATTATTAAAGTGTGTTTTGGGGTTTTTTTTTTTGATGTGAAGTCTGTGAAAGATGTCTGTTTCTCTGCTGTCATGTTGGCCCTCTTGTCTCTTCACTCTGCTTTTTGAGAAATGCAGAGATTGTGCCACATACCGTCACAGTGCAGGTGGAAACTTTTTCTTTCTTTTTTTAAAAAGTATTATTATTATTATTATTATTAACATTCACAGAGGATCGGTGGTTTTTCACACTGGGAAAACCCACCGATAACCAAGCGCCTGTCTGCTGTATACCCTCTGCCTTCTAAGCAGCTGATTGGCTATGGCCGCAACACTAGAAGATGACATTTCTTAATCTTATTTCCTGGTTACAAATAATTAAGAGACAGAAACATCACATCTTTCCATTTGAGAGTGAAGCGAACATGTTTGGCTTCAAACTGCAGAGAAAGAGAGAAATAATGGTGCTCTGTTTTCCTGGAATCAGTGCTGCTGAGGATTTGGGCAAGTAATCAGTTGCTGGTAATCATTTTTAACAAATACGTAAAAGTGTAAAAATGACCTTTACTGTCGGTCCACAAACACTTTGTAAATAATGTTGTCTATTCCCTTTCAGTTTTCTATACTTCATGATTCATCTGCAATGGATTAGTATTAATTTAGGACTGTTATAATTGAGTCATTACGTTTTAAAACATGAGAAAATCTTTTTTAAAAGCAGGAGAAAAGCTCACTGTAATCTCCAGCAGCTGAAGTCTCCTTAATAGCTTTTTAAAAGCATCCTCAAAGTGCTGTATGAATGGGTGAATGTGCTTGCAGAGTGAAGTGGTTTGAAGTGGTCAGTCGGTCCCTTCATTGTACTGTAATGTCAGACATCAGTGCTTACAAGGTGCCATAAAGAGTGTGTGTTGGCCAGTTGATCTTCCAATAGCAGTCTCAATAAAAATGTGTTACTGGCAGCACTTGTGGAGAGACGTGTGGTGTTTTACCTGCTCAGTGTAGAACCACTGAGTTCTCCTGTGCAGCGGTCAGGTTCCTGGTTGTGAAATGTTCTCTGTGTTGGCTTTTGTTCTCCCTGTCCTCCCCCTCCTCCTCTTTAAGAGCAGCCAGAGCGCCGCATCAGCTGCAGAAAGTCAGATTATTCCCTGACATTCGTGTTTCCTGTTTCCACTGAGAACACAGCTACCGATTACAAAGACGGGGTGCAGAATATTACGTTTATGTGCGTGAAATCTGATTTGTGTGTTGTGTTATTTTTGGAATGGCTGTGTGCGAATAATGGTGCTCTTTGTGTTTGTTGTAAATATTCAGATGAGTTGTGTTTATGTTTTGCATGTACAGTTTTTCACTGAATCAAATCTTTTCCTTTTTTTTCCCTCCACCTGTACTTTAAGAGGCGTACCTATGATTACACAGTGAAATGGTAACTTTAAAGTGTATTTTGTAATACTTTGTCGGGCAGTCAGTTATTCAGTTCAATTCAATTTTATTTATATAGCGCCAATTCACAACAGTCACCTCAAGGCGCTTTGTATTGTATCGTAAAGACCCTACAATACTGCAGAGAAAAGTTCCCCCTTGTCATTCATGACAAGGGGGAACTTGTCATGCACTTCCTGCATGTCACCACCAGGCAGAAAACGTTGTGGTTATTTCCATCTCTTTATGATCGCTTTGAGACGTGTTCATTATTTTGAGTGTTGTGGTTGACACTTGTGTTTAGCTGTTTTGATCTTCTGTGGGGTTTTGCATCTCTTTGTGATCATTTTGAAATTCTGGGATTGGTTTTGGGCGTCTTTATCATTTTTACTTATTTTAGCATTTAACTAAAGGCAAGTCTTAAAGGCATAAAGACCCGGATGGCCTCTAATTTCCTGCTTCTAAATTCAGACGAAACTGAGGTTATTGTTCTCGACCCTAAAAATCTTAGAAACGTGGTGTCTAACCAGATTCTTACTGTGGATGCCATTGCATCAGCCTCCAGTAACACTGTGAGGAATCTTTGACCAGGATACGTCCTTCAGTGCACATATTAAACAAATATGTAGGACTGCTTTCTTGCATTTGTGCAATATTTCTAAAATTAGAAGCATCCTGTCTCAGAGTGATGCGGGAAAGCTAATTCATGCATTTATTACTTCTCGGCTGGACTATTGTAATTCATTATTATCAGGCTGTCCTAAAAGCTCCCTGAAAAGCCTTCAGCTGATCCAAAATGCTGCAGCTAAGAGTACTGACAGGGACTAGAAAGAGAGCACATTTCTTCCATATTGGCTTCTCTTCATGGGCTCGCTCTCAGATGTGGCAAAAGTAAAGACATTCTTTACAAAAGGAGTGGTACAGATACACGTGTTTAAAAAATACTCCAGTAAAAGTTGAAATACTAAGTAATCCTGCCACTTATTTTATAGTATAATCAGGGGTTAAAGTGGGATTCGGCAGGTTGGGGAACCCTAAGATAAGTTGTAGTGGCTCCGTGTGGGGAAAAGAATCACATCCTTCTATTGTGAGACTAATACGTTTTCTTTGCATACAAGCTGAGATCAGCTGACCTGTGCTGCTGCTGCTGCTCTTTGTGGATGATCTGAATTCAACAAGATGTAAGATGGGAGTTTTTCCTTCCCACTGTTGCCAAGTGCGTGCTTTATAAGGGGTCATCTGATTGTAGAGTGCCTTGAGGAACTGTTGTTGTGATTTGGCGCGATATAAATAAAGTTGAATTGAATTAGTGCAGTGTTTGGTCTAGCTTCTTGGTGAAATTTGATGGGTGAGGTCAGTACAGTATAAGAAACGAAACTGAATTGTGGTGATGCAATGGCGCACACTCCTGTATTACCTGCCAGATGGCAGCAGGGTTAGCTTGGGTGGGTGGGTGGGGGGGTTATTGCCTTTTTTGTATCTGTTAAGGTCTGTGATGACCCCTTGCCTCATTCATGCTATTGATGTTTTGAGTGTTTTAATCACCTGGTACAGATAGTACAGATTTCTGATAATACTGGTATACATTTTTACCCGATATAAAAATGTCATATTGCAATATCACTTCTGTAGCAACACCATGCATTTATGTTCCCTAGTGCGTGCAATGAGACAAGCCCTGGCATGGCAAAACTAGAACCAGGCTACAAAGGAGCAGATACTAGCAGCTGGCGATGTGCAGTAGAGTCACACTTCAACTTTGGAAGAGTAAGAGTAGCTCATAGGAAAAGAAGGATGCAAAATGCCCTTCATTTACTTACACTTATCAATGGTGCTGCCTGCTGAGCTGTAAGCCTCTATTAAAAAAGAAGTACTTTTTCTGTATTGTCAAAATATCGTTATTGCAAATTTTCAATATATAATGTTACACACATACACACACACAGGTCTGTATGCATAAAGTTCTGATGCACTGTAAGTTTTTCTTTATGAATGGGGAAAAACATGTAGTGTGGCCATGCTCTGATTCCACTTACAGTGGAAGTAGTGCTTATATTTAACAGTTCATAGCAATTGTCAGTAAACCTGATCTGAATAAGTCAACAGAATATAAATATTGCAGACATGAACTAAATGGACAGAGGCTGAATGAGCACTTTAACTGTTTGTTTTTTTTCAGTGCAGAAAGATTAAAACATTTTGGTACGAGGTCAGAGTGAGGTGAGATAATTATTCTAAAAAAGAAGTCCTGTTCCAAAGCACTGTCCTCTTGGTTTGTGTCCAAGAGAACATGAGAATTTTAAAAAAGCCAACAAACAACCTCTAATATCATCATTCTGGAGAAAACCCATCCAGTGTGACATTTGGTCTATAAGACAACTGATGTCAAACCTTCCAGTAGAAGTCTGCAACATGTTTACCATGTGTAAAGCATTGGGGGCCTTTTTGAACTTTTGTAAAAGATTGGGATCAACAGAAAGCCAATGAGTAACTTACTGTGTGAGCTTGTGCGCTGTTAAAATGTGACTAAATGTTTCTTTACGGTGTTCCTCCAGTGCCGGCCCCAAAGGAGACAACATCTATGAGTGGCGATCGACTATCCTGGGCCCTCCAGGCTCCGTGTATGAGGGCGGCGTGTTTTTCCTGGACATCGCTTTCACGCCAGACTACCCCTTCAAACCACCCAAGGTGAAACTTTGAATGCTTGCTATTGAAAAAGACTGTTCTGTGAAATTATGCACTTTTATTTCATATTGTTCAGTAGAGGGTGCCTTTGGTCCGTGGAAAGTGGCTAGATGAATTTCAGCTTCTCCACCTACTAAATTTCAGGCCTCATATGTGTAACTCTTAAAAGAGAGGTTTTTGAATGCCAGAATTACTCAGATAGACATAGTTGAACTAATATTGACTCTTCAGATATGTTTTTCAGTGATGCTTGGTTGTGTAGGTTCCCTGATGAGAGGCATTAAACAGTTGTATTTTTATGGAATATAGCTTGTGCTCTAGAAGCCATGACTTTAATAGACTCGGGCTTTGTATTGACCAGGTGACGTTCCGTACAAGGATCTACCACTGCAATATCAACAGTCAGGGAGTGATCTGTCTGGACATCCTCAAGGACAACTGGAGTCCTGCCCTCACCATCTCCAAGGTCCTGCTGTCCATCTGCTCCCTGCTCACTGACTGCAACCCTGGTGAGAGCTGCAAACATTCACAAGCTTGGATAGACTCACAAAACTGAGATAAAGATGTATTTTTCTCTTGGTTACTTTTGGTCTGGAGATGTTTCTCAGAGAGATACACTATGAGAAACAGCTCTTTAATAAAGAGTGAGCATGTTTCTCCCATATTTGCTTCTCTACATTGGCTGCCTGTTAAATCCAGAATTACATTTAAAATCCTTCTTTTCACATACCAGGTCTTGAATAATCAGGCCCCATATGAGCTTAAAGAACCTCATAGCACCGTCTCACCGCAATAGAGCCCTTCACTCTCAGGCTGATGGCTTACGTGTGGTTCCTAGGACACTTAAGGGTAGAATGGGAGGCAGAGCCTTCAGCTTTTAGGCCCCTCTTCTGTGCCTTGAAGTGTCTGTTGTTGTGATTTGTTGCTATATAAATAAAATTGAAGTGATCAGATATGTGGATCAGATCCAAAAAGCTGAACGAGGCATTGGTGACAACAGGCCAGTCTCTTAATTTCAGTTCTAGGTTTACTGTGACATGCATCAGGAGCAGCTGGCAGGAGAGCTGCTATAAGTTGACAGCAAAGTTTGGATTTATTTCAGGCGACAGCTTTACTGAAGTCAACTGAGCCGGCATATTGGAAAAGCTCGACAGCAATGCTTTCCCCGTCGGTGTCACTCTCATGTTTGATCTAACTCTTGAGAAGCTTTTATTGTACTTAGTATAATGTGTTGTAATTGACTCAGTTAATATAATCTTCACTTGACCTGTCGGCTTCACTCCACATCTGACATGACATGGGTCCACACAGGAGGAGAAACTAGTAAAACTTAAGTATGCGGCAGCCTAATGACTCACACGGAGCTGAAATTAGACTGGCACAAGTAGATGAGGTGACTGAGGAATAGTTTATTATTTAACACTGGGATCATGTCAGTGCTCTCTATTAGCAGCTACTTAATGGGTGTGTCCTTTGTTTCATTCCCATCTTTTAATTACTCACCTCAGTGCCTGCTGAAACTCTGCTTTCCATAAAACTGTAAGTTTGTGCCTGCTTTGTGATCTCAGAGAATGTTTAAGCAGAGAACATTCAGACATGATGCTCAGGTCTCTTAAGGGTCCTAGTAGGGTGTGATTCATTATCCCTAATCTGCTGTGACTGGAGTGTTTTACACAGGCCTTACAGATTTAAATTCTAGAGGCTTAAATTTCGAAATATTAGACCCTTTTAGAACTTACTCTTTATTGACAGGTTAGCAGCATTTATAGGTGAAAATGCTCTCTGGCAGTATCTATGGACAACATTAACATGGTCAGCCTACCAGGCAGGTGTGACCTGTGGAAGTCTAGTTTTAAATGAATTTCAGTGTTTGAGTCTTGTGTTCCTGATCCTCCCACAGTGTGTTTGACAGCTGCCGTATAAAAAGAAACTAGAGGCGTATTTATGTGAGGCAGTTTAGAAATCACAGCTCATGTAAAGGCCTGCCAGTTAATTTGGTATTATGAAACGCAGGAGTCGCATTACTACACCACAAAAAGTTGTTTTCATTCTTTTAAAATTGACAGCTGCTGCAGCATATTGTCTCCATACATACAGGAACTTTAAGGGAAGCTGTAGTTAAATATCAAATGTTTAACACGAGTACTGTCCAGTTTCAGATTTAGATTAGATTTACTGTAACACGTGTGGTGCTTTAATGACCTGATCAGTAAGGCCCTCTGTGTGGAGTTTGCATGCTCATCCTTTGCCTCCATGGCTTTCATCCCACAGGCAGTTAAGACATGCATGTTAGGTTACCTCACACCTGTGACCAATTTAGCATCCTAAGTGAGTACAATGAAGCTCTCTGTGTAAATGTGACATATTCTCCAAACAGCTAGTGAGGCCAGAGAAGCACTATTTAAATGCCAGTCCATCTCCACAGCGAGTACTGTGGATTAAGCTGGGATAGAGCTAATGTATAGCATAGGACTGAAACGATTAATCATGATGATCAACTGTTGAAATAATCGACAAATAATTTAGTAATTGATTAATAGTTAACTGGAGTACATACTCAAAAAAAGGCCATTTGCTGAAAAAAAAACAACATATTCACAGTAATTCGCAGTAATGAAGCCAAAATTGTACAAAATGTATATACATTTTGCATTTAAGATAAAATCATCTTTGTCTGTAAAGCTGTTTTACCCAAAACTCCTCAAGTGGAATAGCTTTAGCTACACCTGGTTGAAATTCACTGAAGAAATTATGTCATTTCATTTTAGGTAATAAAATGTTTATTTTCTTATTTAAAAAATGTAAATAAACAAATAATTCAATACATCTTTTAATGTATTTTCTAATGTTTTTTTTTTTTTTTTTAAAAAAAGGCCTAAGTGGTTCAATGAAAAATCTCCAGAATGTGCCTTTTTAAAATCCGATTAATCAATTACTGAAATAGTCATTAGTATAGCATGAGGTTGGAACTAAGTTGCACTTTTGGTCCGCAGCAACTCAGGAAGCAGATTTTAAAAATCCAAGCCTTGTGGAGAAGAGTTTCATCCTGGAGTTTTTGTTTTGTTTTCTACACAAACACACAAGCAACATTCTGCAGAGGAAAGTGTCCATTATCATGTGACGTGCTCATTCTGATGACAGGAACCAGTTAAGCCGCTGTGCTTGATTTTTGTTGCTCTAACTATAAACCAACAAAGACTATGTGTTGTCAGGGGATCTTAAACTTTTTCTGTCTTGGCCATTTCTTCCTTTGGAAGCACTCACGCACAAGAAAGGACAAACTATAACCCATAAATATGTCTGTGTAGAAAATATATCCGTGAAAGTAGCTGTTACTGTACTGCCCAGGAGCAGCTCTGTAAATAAATGTTGTGTTGATCTGTTGACAGCTGACCCTCTGGTTGGAAGCATTGCCACACAGTACACAACGAACAGACCCGAACACGACAGGATAGCCAAACAGTGGACCAAACGCTACGCCACATAATCACTCGAGCAGCTGCTGGCTGGATGGTTGGATGACCTGGGGGGAGGGGGATTTTTTTTTTTTTAATTCTTGGAATTGAAGTCTTAAATCCTGACATTATGTTGTTTATTGTATTTTTCTTAAGTTATCTTTTGGCCTGACTATAATCAGAGCACATTTAGTGTTTTCTCCTTAAATAGTTAGCCTGTGCTTGAAGATGGACATTAATACTTAACTGCTAGATGAAATATGTCACAGCATGATTCCCAGTCAATGATGTCAGTGTAAATTTCCACTTGTATTAAAGTTCCAGTTACTGTTCAGGGCTTCTGCCAGAACATTTGTTGGACCCGGCGGCCAGGGATTTAACACTGCACTTAACAGCGCCATTCAGCAGCCATACAGTTTACAGTGGTCCAGACTGTACAGTTCACTACTTCTGTGCAGAAATTGCTGCTGAAGACGATAAAGAGAAGCTAACAGGCTTTTACCAGCAGAAGGGCACTGATTTACAGTTAACTTCATTCCCATTCAGCCCTCCATAATGAAGACTTCAGTAAACTGATTCAGAGTTGAATGAGTGAGTCTTACCATTTGAAGGTTTTCATACTTCCTTATAGCGCTAATTCCTCGGAGCAGTTTAGCAGATGAAAGCAGTAACTTTAACAAAAAGTTGAACTTTTTGTTAAAAAAAAAAAAAGAAAAAAGGGAAATCCCTATGCTTGGGCCAAGGGGCCGCCGGGCTTGGAGGAACCTCCTGGTATTAGAGAAAGTTGTTTTCCACATGTAGACATGTTTAGATTGATATTGGTTGTGATTTGTGTTGTGTACTGATGAACAGCAGTACCGTTTCTCCCTTTAAGAATTAAACACGACCATGAACTGAACCCACCCATTTGTTTTCCATCATTTCAGAGACGTTAACATAAAGGGGCTACATTTTATTCAGTGCATCTTAAGAGCGTTACAGCGCCGAGTACATTAAAGTGGTGGCATATTTCACCTCTGTTCTACTAGCAGCACATTAAATATGATCTTTAAACATTTTAATGACAGCATCTTTCACCCATCATTTTCACAAGTCAAGGAATATGGGTCATTAAAGTGACAAAAATAAATTAGTTAAAAAAATATTTCCTCTCAGCACTGACTACTGTTAGAAAGGCTCACATGAACACAGCTTTACTAGCAGACTGAACACACACGCAGGAGTGCAGCTGATACCAAACATTATGAAATCATACATCACAAGTAAAGGCAGTACCATGAATATTATTGCTACCAGGGCATGCTTAGTGACTGGACAAGAGGAATGCTGCATTCATACTAAATGGAAATTAACAGGGAATACTAGCTTCCTGTTTTAGAGAAGGTATAGATTGCTGAAATCTGGCTGCAACTAGTAATTCATGCAAGTAATGTAGTGACATGAGACCTTTTGTTTAGCTTGAACATTTGAAGTGGGGAAAAACAAACGGTAAAACTACCTGTAAACAAAAATGTGTTTTACAGATCTTTGGCACTACATTGTTTGCCCACGCTACATTTCTAAGATGGTTTTTAACCATCCAAAATAAACCACACACACATCATTTTAATGCCTGCTTGTTCTAAAAAGCTCTTGACACCTATGCATCTAATATTTGTCCATTTAACTATAAAGTGACTATCCACTTAATTAGGTGAAGCAGATTTTAACTAATGAACTGATGTGATTTACTGATCAGTCCAATGCAACATCTATGCCATCAAAAGGAGGAGCAGTTTTGAGCACTATATTCAAAGGTGCACAGTGCTGTGCAAAAGCTGAGTCACCCTTCATTTCTTTAGATTTTGCTTCCAGGAGCCAGACTTGTATCTTTTAAGTGGTCTTGAATCATAGTTTTGCAGACTTTCTGAAGTCCTATTAAGTCTTTCTTTGGATACTGGCTGCTTTTCTCACTCATCTCCAGAGGAATGATTGATCAGTGTTAAGTGGTTTAACAAACTTTTTTTTTTTTAAAAAGGCAACAAACAAGTGAACAAGTGTTGTTTCTACACATGAAACTTAGCAGAGAACCAATTTTAAATGGCATCTTTAGGCACTTTACTAGCAGCCTGTCACAAAATGTCAAAGTAACAGATCGACCGGTATAAAAAGTATTTTACACCAACATGGTGATTCCCAAAGAGCTATTATTTGAAAACTTGGCATACCTTGGAATGGTGTGCAGCATGTACTTAAAGAATGAGCACAGAAGTTCAGGACAAAAAGAAAATCTCTCTACTGCAGATAAAGAGTAAAATCTAGCAAAGACCTGACATAGGATTCATTTTTCAGGATGACAATTATTCCTAACACACTGTAAGAGCACAGTAAACACAATCAGTCATGAACTGATCACTGAAGCAGCACGGGTTCATTTTGACATCCAAAGAAGAGCTTAAAGATGTCCGTCAATAAGCCTGGAGGGCTAATCCTGAAGACTAAAGAAAATACAAGAAAGCTTGCCTATGAAGATACAAGCTGTACTGAAGAATGAAGGTCGTACCAAATACTGACTTTCAAGCTCATCAGAACTCAGATTTTTTGCCCCTTTCTTTTTAATGTATTTCCATTTATCTTTACACAATAAATCGCTGCACCCATTTCCTATTTTCCTTAACGAGATGAAAAGAAATGAGGGGTGGCTCAAGACTTTTGCACAGTAATGTGTAGAATATCTGACATGTGGCTCCACAATGTACAGCTTTAACATGAAACATGTCATCTGGCTACAGCCCTCAGTCAGTGAGCACAGGATAAAAGATGGGAATGCCTTAAACCTGCATTATTTGTAATGGCATTCAGGGGCTGATGAGCGTGGTTGCAAGAACTTTTCCATTTATATAAAAGTCTATAGGAGAGCCCTCTGTGGCCAGTAAACACTTTCCAGACAATGGTCTGAGTCAATATTTTGAGTTCATATTGAATATTTAAATATATATATATATATATATATGTTATTCATTTGTTCATTCTAAGAGTATAGAGAAAGGAAAAGTGTGTTTTTTCAGCTCCTTGGCTAATGTGATTGGTTAGGAGTTGGCCAAATGTGAGGAAATGCAGTCAGAAGAAACAACTGTTTAAATAGAAATAGATGAAATGTCAAACAGCCAGATGCAGCTCCCTGAGGTCTTGTGCTCTCAGCCAGAGCTTCACTGCACAGGTACAGAGATAGTACAAAGACCTTACGAAATATTTCCAACGTGTAGTTACCACTTAAAAATTGAAAAATTGACATTCCTGTGTTACATCATAATTCCTGTCTTCTGTGTGTTTTAACCTAGCCGTTTTCAGTCTTCCTGTCTAACCACATCCTTTGTCCAGGTCTATACTTGAAGCAGGCCATCAATTACCTCATTTAGCATTGAGAACAATCAATCTGCTGGATTTCCAAAATTGTTAAATGAGTCCCATTGCTAAACTGAAAGCCTGTCCAGGTGGATGCAGCAGATTATTATTAGAAGCAGGAAGGGTGGAGGAGGTGTGTCAGATGTCATTGGATGGGGTCCCTTTGCTTTTACGTCCAGGGAGAGGGAAGGCAGACTTGCTCTGAGGCTGCGTGAGGCGACTGGTGAGCTGGGTGAAGGGTTCGATGAGCGAGCTGCGTTCGGTGACGCTCACCTCCCACAGCTTCACCTTTTCGCCTCGTGCCCACTGCTGCGCTCCCTCGAGGTCTACCTGACGACGCTCCCGCAGGTCTGTTTTATTCCCCAGCACTATGACCATCACCTGCACCCAAAACACATAAGAGTTTGTTTATAGTGGATGTACATTATGCACAGTCCAGTAAGAAGATAAGACAAATGAATAAAATATGTTTACTTTGCTTTTCACCCAAGTCTATCACTCCACTGCGGATACATTAACCACACATTATCGCATGTCAAATTGTCCCTGGGCAAGATACCCAAACTACTAGTTTGTGCATCTGATAAAGTGCTTAAATGCATGGAATAAAATGCTGTTTGAATGTGTGTGAATGATAGGGATGGGATGCTCGATACTGACATTTTGATGGTGTGTCAACCTGTTTCAGAGCACTGCTCTGAAGTGTGGCTCAATACGCCCATGTCACGGCTAACTGAGGTTTTCATGCATTTCACTCCAGTTTCCACAGGTGGCTGTCCTGCTGCTTTTAGGTTTGATTGACAGTCTGTAGAACCAATGTGGTAACTCTCAAACTCCCAGAATGCTTAAAAGTCATCAGCAGCCACAGCAAAGCACTTGGCAGACAGTTTTTAGGATTGTTTTGTCAGCTGGGCTATTGAAACATTTAACACCCACAGTGCACTGCTAACATTACAGTAGAGGTCAAAAGAGACCTCATGGACGCCTTTGTTCCAAGAACACATGATCCATTAGTTTATGGGCAGAAATGGTGTGCGGTATAGCAAGATGTTTAGATGTTGGCAAGAAAATACCCACAACACACATATGCTGTGAGTTTTTTCAAAGTCTTTCTTGCTTTATTGTATGGGACTTTTTCCTGTGTTGCCGTTTCACAGAATAGCATTATTAAGATGAGATAATAGCAAAAGTGGCCAGTAGGTGTCGCTGTGGAAACGGGTGTCAGATTGTTTCAAAACCTCGATACAAATTTGGCACAACTGCTTCAAACGTTTCAGTGTGTCGCATTGCCCATCACTAATGAATGTGAGAATGTTGCCTGTAAAAGCACCATTGGCAGCAGTCAGTGAGACTAAAAAGTGCAATATAAATAGCAGTCCATAAGAAGCTGATCAGAGATCAGTTTGTCAGGTGCTTTCTTGTCGCAATAATGAAATATTCCCATCATGGTTAACAGTGAATGTGATTACTAAAACTAATATTTAAAAATATATTAAATAACTGATTAAAATCTGCTGAGCAAACTCAAGGTAAAACTGGCCTTCAGTTTAAGTAAGTTTTAAACCCAAATGTAATGTTATTATTAGGCTTCAGGATTCCAGCTTCATCAGCCAGCAAAGAAAATTCAAGGAAGAGTGGATAATAAACAGTGTCAGTGTTAAACACTGGCTTCCACCTCGGGGTTGAGTCAGGAAGGAAACGGCAAAATCAAACATGCAGAGCCACCTGCCGTGGTGAACCCGTGTGACAAGAGAGCATCCCTTAAATCCCGCCTCCTTTCACCACTTTTGATTTTTTAATTTTGATCGATTCTATTCAGTAGTTTGTTACTTGTGCATTACATGCTCCTCTTGGTGTTGCAGAAAGCTTGACAGCAAACATGCAGCGTCACTGCTCACTTGTGTTTTATATCAATACATTTATAGATTTAACTATAAAAAGCCATTCAGCTGAGTTCTAGCAGGTTTTTAAAACATGACCCTGTGTAGCTTTCTTTGATTCATTTGTGTTTCTATTCTCCAAATTCAGATGGATCACGCTGCTTACTACTAAACTTCATCTGGAAAATGACTGCAAAGCTGTAAAGCTCAGAGCCGGGAACTAGAGCTGGCAAAAAATATTCTAAAAGTAGACTAGACATCTGATTGTGAAAATAAGCATTTGATTGGGGTAAAAAAGAAAAAATTTAGGGTGCAGACTTTCAGCCCAGAACTTCATCAGGGCCAGCCGTCTGTACATTTGCATTTGAGTAGACTTTAAACAGGCCTCACCTCTTTTTTATCTCTGGACTTATCGATTTCCTTCTTCAGAATGTCCACCCTCTTGAAAGACTCCAAGCTGTCAACACTGTAAACCAGCACAAATCCATCTGCCACCGAGTAGTAGTGCTTAGGGAGGTCTTGTCCATCATTAAGTCCCTTGGTGTCATAGAGCCTCAGCTGTTCCTTGACACCTCGGTCAGTTTCCACAGAGGCCACATACACATCCTCCTGCGTCTCATTGGACTCTGACCCTGGAGGGCACAGATGAAAAGTCAAGTCAATGTCTCTCTATTGTCAGTATAGACAGGATTGAAACTGCGTTACTCTCAGACTCGTGGTGGAATGGTGTATACATAAATCTAAATCTGAATTTGTACAGTATAAATAAACTTGTGTAATAACACAGAGGTATTCCAATTTTAAATAAGTTGAAATAAACATAAAAATAAACGATAAATACAAGGAATGCCAGAGACATGGGGGATGTAACAGATGCACGTCTTTTAGGTGTTATGACAGTAGTGCAAACAGATGTAGCAAGTATCTGGATAAAGTGGTGGTCTGCATACACTGTTCCTGACTAATTTGGTGGCCCCATGCCGGCGGGCGAGAGAGGGGGTCAGGAGGATCAGGGGCTCATTTGTGCAGGGGCAGTAGCAAAAGCCTGGTGTATATAACACACTAGTATTCTAGCATTATTATTATTATTATTATTATTATCTGGTTTTACCAGTGTGCAGTACCACTATACACTGGTTTTTCACTCCAATGAACACTGTAAAACCGTGGTAACTGGAGTGTGAATGTTAGATTGAAAGCACTTGGGTGCAGAAAAAAGTTCTTATCTTAATGTGTGAATAAGGCCTGTTGCAGAGCACTTTAAGTAGTAAGTAGAAAAGTGCTGTATAAGAACCAGTCCATTTACCATCAGTGTCATGACGATGACGATTTCTGTCAAACTAGAATAATGTCAGGTAGTTTTTTTTCTCTCTCTCTTAAAATAAAAAGGTATTCAAATCTACGTCAGGGCTTCTAAAATTGCATAAATGATAAAGTGCTATCCTATCCCAACGCTTCCGTGCAGTCCTCACCTACGGTGTGACTTCCGTACAGGAGCTGTTCCAGAATCGCAGTTTTCCCAACAGCTGCCTGGCCACACACCACAACTTTGCAGCCTTTTCCCATTTCGAGCCTGAAATACATCAAGAGAAGTGGTCACATTTACTACAGAAAAGGGTTAGTCCCATACTAACATTAAAATGCCCAAGAACCCCTTTAGCCCTCTAACAATCGCCCCTCAGCGCTCGCTGACAGTTTGGTTTAGCTTATACCTAGCTGGCTAACGCTAGCTACTCGTTAGCCATTAAGCCGAAATGTGAACACAGATGTGCTATACTAATACTAATACCATGTTTAAAGGAAAGCCTCTCACCTTAGTGCAGAAGATAACGAGGCTTCTGACAGGTCTGTATTTGCAGAACCAAAACCGGAGGATCCATTTTCTACTCTCCTATTAGCCTAGAAAGCGGCGCAGGCGCAGTTCGCCATGCGTGTAACTGGTGTTGCCAGATACACGCGATAGAAACAAGCAACCACCTCTATGAAAACAAGCCCCATAAAAAGCCCAACTGGCAACCCACCACATTGTTTAAAACAGAGACCGATTTTAAGCAGTAAAGTATAAACGTAAACATTTATTATTGAATTATACAGAAATAACACCAAACTATGCTAAACACTTTTACTATAAAAATTTTGAATAACTTAAAATTTTAAGCTGATCAAAAGAAAAGTGCATTTTGCAAATGTAACAGCAAAACACAGTAAACAGTCAACAACAATTTTCTTTAAACTCTGTTTAAAAGAAAAGACACACACGAGCCAACTCAAACAGGCCAAAGCCATTCTTTAAGTGCGCTCTCTTTCTCCCACTCTTTTATTATATTTTTTTCCCCATATTTTCCCCACTTACTGGAGCTCATTCTTACGCTGCCCCGTCTCTCTGGGCTCTGGCTGGCTGCTATGAGTGTTTTGGTGTGCGTCCGGTCAATTTGGGTGGGAGCGATAAACAGGGAACGGGGGCTTGGAAGGGACAAACGACCTACCGCTCGTATTTTGCTTTATTTGGGGAGCTGGGAGATAATCAAGGAGTTTCACTCGGAAAGAAAGACAAGCGACTTCAGAAAAAAAAAAACATGCACAAAGTCGCTTATAATAAGCGGACTTGCGTGTAACTATCCATGCAGTTTTCTCAGACCCCTCGAAGAAGAGCGCTGCTCCTTGGCATATAAACACAATTTCAGTCCTCATAATGTCCTTTTCTAAAATAACAGAGTTCGAGATGTTCATGGAAAATTGGATGGAGAAAAATATTTAGGCTATAAGTCACTTATTGGATGACAATGGCAACATGTAAGCATTTGACGATTTTATCAGAAAATATAATTTAATTTGCACAAAAAGTGACTATGACAAAATAATCAAAAGGATACCTAAGGAATTTGTTCTGCTCGTGAAGAACTATAATGAGATTATTACTATAATGAGATTATACTTACTTATTATACAGTTATACTACAGAGTATCAAGATAAATGGTTTGGATTTACTACACAAAAAATGAAACAGCAATTTCTTAAGACAATACTTAACAAAATAAGTGCATCCGGGTCTGATACGAAGGAAATTCATGGAAAATTATGAAAAGAAAGATCATATAAAATTGCTAACACGATTTCTATAATTTGCTCTCCCACCAAAATTTAAAGAAATACATTTTAAAACTCTACATAATATATATCCATCAAACGAGTTTATAAGACAGAGATTTAGAATCAACAGTGACAATTTTTATGTATGTAATGAACCCAAAACAACAGAACATCTATTTTTTTTTCTGTCAACCTGCAAAAACGTTATGGAAATCTCTGCACAATCTCCTGACCATTAATGCCATGAACATAGACCCCTTATCTTCTGATATTGTTTTATATGAATATATCTCTAAGAATAAAAAAGTTGAATATCTTGTAAACAACATGATTATTATTTTGAAATTCCATATACATAAATGCCGATATGGAAAATCTACACCTTTATGGTAGATATTTAAACAGGAACTACTCCTTTTGAAACTTTTCTTGGACAAAATCGATAAACCTCAAGCAAAAAACTCTCCTGTCACCTCTCTCAGTTAATTTAACCCACTCTGAATGTGCAAGAATGCCCTCTTTTAATTTATTTAATTTAATTTTTACATTTTTTTATTTTATATATATATATATTTATGTTCCTTTTGATTTATCTGTTATGATATCGGATATATCTTGTTTATTCTAACAATTCAACTGACTTTAATGGATAAATATTGGTTTAATAAACAAATCAATGTCGAGGTTACATATAGTTGTATATTATTTAGGGAGGTATGATTATCCGCAGGATATCTTTTTGTATATGTTATGTTCTCTTTGAGAATTGCCGTTTGTTACTGTCTTAGTTTTTTTTTTAAAAAAAGCGCTGCTCCTACCACTGCCACCCCTCCTGCTGCTGCTGCCTCCCCCGCCGCTGCCGCTGCCCCTGCCGCTGTTCCTACCACTGCTGCCGCTGCTGCTGCCGCCGTCGCTGCCGCTGCCCCTAGTACCACTGCCGCTGCCACCCCTGCCGCTGCTGCCGCTGTTGCCGCGGCTCCTGCCGCTGCCGCCGTCGCCGCTGCCGCTTCTCCTGCCGCTGCCTCTCCCGCTTCTCCTGTACGCTGCCCCTGCAGCAGAGGCGATGATTGAACTGCTGACTCTGCTGTTCATGAACAGCCTGGCTGAAGAGGCGAAGACCAAAGCGTTTGAAGAGAAATCTCTGACGATCAGAGCTCAACATGTGAGAGCAGTCTCCAAGAAAGTGCTGAAGAAGGCAAGAGGATGAAGAGCATTATTTCATCCATTATGCCAGCAGCAGCGGCAGGGGTGCCTTAAATCACTCGAAATCGGATAACGAGTGCGTGTTTGGTTCTTAAAACACAAACACACACACACAAATGATCAAACTTGAAACTTTGAACAGACGAGAGGACTTCATTTCCCATGAGCACTTGCAACGGAAACTCGTCACTGCAATTTTCATTAAGGCATGCTGGGAACTTGGCCTCTCTCTTTCCGGCTAGTACGCCATCATGTAAGCAAGTATTTGTGTGCTTTTGACCCAAACATAATCTGTTAAAAATCACCATGGTTGCGTATTCATCTGTATGTGGGAGTCGGCCTGTAGCTTAGTTGTTATTTTTTTAGACGTACGCTGTGACTATTTCTTGAAAATAATTTTGAAGTTCTTGATTAGAGATCCAGGTTTGGGTGTCGTTGGGATGCGGGCTCTGGTAGCCATTGCCCGTGCTGCTAGTAGAGGAACTCTAATGTGCTGCTTTCAGCTTGTATTTATGTAAATGCAGAGGTTTAGCGTTTGAATCACTGTCACTGTTAGTTCTGTGGTTATTTGTACGACAGTAAAATGGGCTACTTTATTAACGTGAGCATGCTAGCCTTGTATACAATTCATGCTAAGTGTGGAATAATGGAGGGGGTACACCTCTCATGTCTTCAATGTACGCTTTAATTTATGTAGCTGGTATCATGCTCTACAGGTGTATGAATGGCAGGGTAAATGTTTTTTGGGGGGAAATATGAAAGGATTGCTGTTGGGAAATGTTTGCATAGCCTGCATATTGTGACGGTATATTAGCCAGGTGATGTTCAGTCATGTGCTGGTTTGAATCTAGCGATCAATGCACTTAGATCTGAAAGGTATAAGATTCACTTTTTAACTTGGCAACAGCTCAGAGTGGTTTGAAAGAATATTTTGCCCACACATGACAGACCAGGCTCTCTGTGGTGTAAACAGTATTGTCCAGCTGAACTGTTGGATGTAAATGTTAAAGGAGGTGCTTCCTGCATGTTGACAGGGTTGAGTTTTTAATTGCATTATTTGACATGTTAGAGTTGGGGACAAATGACTTAACTAAAGTTTCATTTCTTCAGATAAGTCAACATGGGAGCATATAAATATATGCAGGAGTTATGGCGGAAGAAGCAGTCCGACGTGATGCGCTTCCTGCTCCGTGTCCGCTGCTGGCAGTACCGTCAGCTGTCTAACCTCCACCGTGCTCCTAGACCCACCAGGCCTGACAAGGCTCGCAGACTGGGCTACAAGGCCAAGCAAGGTGAGTGCTGTGGTTGGCAACTCAACATGTGATCAGTCATCTGTTATCAGCTTAGGTAACTGCATGTTTTTGTTTGATTCAAACAGGTTATGTGATCTACCGTGTCCGCGTGCGCCGTGGAGGTCGTAAGCGCCCTGTGCCAAAGGGTGCTACTTATGGCAAGCCGGTGCACCATGGCGTCAACCAGATCAAGTTCGCCCGCAGTTTGCAATCCATTGCTGAGGTGCGTTCATGTCCACCAATCTGACAATGGCTTCATAGCTTTAGAAGTTACAGTAAGCATCAGGTGAAAGTTGAGTGTACAGTACTGAACAGGAAATGGATTTATTCATGTAACCCATTTTGGTTGTGTTAGTGTGAATAAGAAATTAGGAATGTGGAAGAGTACATGACTTGGAAAAACTTCACAGAAGCTTATTTAGGACAGTTAATAAAATGATTTCCTGAATTGTCGAGGAGAGCATGAGTTAATGTTGACTGATCAGTTCAGATGGGGATTGCTAACAATGTTAAGTGTCTAGTTGCTACTCAAACCTAACAATACAGTGTAGCTGCAAATCAAGGCTTTATCAGTGATCATATTTTTATATTATCCCAATTTTTAATGGAACCTCTTCCCCTTGTTGGAAGTTGGGGGCAGATCAAGTTAGTCTTTTACTTTTCAAAGTAGCCTTGAAAAAAATACTCAGCTGGATACAATTGTATGTATATTTATATGTAGAATTCTCCTCCCACCTTCAGCAGAACCAGGCTCAGGGAGGAGCAGTCATCTACTGCGACAGGCTGGGGGTGATGGGAGGGAGACGGGTCAATTTATTCCCCACTGCTTAATTCCCATTATTACTCAGCAGCGTCATAAGCCTTTTATGGAGCTGTGGTGGAAGTGCTCAGTATATCTTAAAAAGTGATTGAAATTTCAGTTTGAGAAGGGTGAGAGAAATCTTTTAAACCAGTCCGAAGAAAAATGGCACTGTGGCTGCACTGATTGTTGCCGCCTCCTTTTTGAATGTGCACTCTGCCTCGATGTATATGTGTGGTATGGTTGATGGTTTTCAGATTGAGCAGGTGTCTCAATACAAACTCTTTGAAGATTAAAATCAGTACAATAACTGCATTGAACATAGAAAAGTTGTCTTCAGGCAGCAGATGTGCCAAACGGCCACAACAGGATTGACTTGACTGTTTGCCTAACACTGGTTGACTCACAAATTTTCAATCATAAAAAATGTGCCTGTAACTGTTGCAATAGCTGAGTGTGACTTTTAAATTGGGCAAACGTTTGTACAGTGTGAAGTTTTATTTGTTTGACTTATCACTTGGAGGTTTTTGGAAGAAACAAGAATGTGTGTTCCCCTTGTGCAGCAGCTTTTATAAATGTTCTCACCTGTGATGATTCAGATTAGCACAAGGTTTTAACATAAGGGATTTCTGAAGGGGGGGGGGGTGTTTAAACATTGTTTAAAATGAGTACCATGGAGTGTCTGAACACTTTAGTTCACATGAGCAGTGTGACAGGACTGGGAGGTCTCAAGTGTTTGTGGTGAATCCAAGTGTGATTGAGGGAGTTTTCTGACATTGCCTCTGAGGGTTTTAGGTGTTGAAGTTGAAACGTGTTGCCACAAGGAGCTGCCAAAGTGCAGCTTCACAGATTTCTGATACTTTAGATTTTGAGTTGCTTAGTAACACACAGGATCAAACCTGACTTGTTAAGACAGTCTTTGCATCATTAACTTCTCATGGCTTTTTATTTCATAGGAGCGTGCTGGCCGTCACTGTGGAGGTCTGCGAGTACTGAACTCTTACTGGGTGGGCGAGGACTCCACCTACAAGTTCTTTGAGGTGATCCTGGTTGACCCCTTCCACAAGGCCGTCAGACGCAACCCAGATACCCAGTGGCTCACAAGGGCTGTGCACAAGCACAGAGAGATGCGTGGCCTGACATCTGCAGGAAAGAAGAGCCGTGGCCTGGGCAAGGGCCACAAGTTCCACCTGACCATCGGAGGCTCCCGCCGTGCAGCCTGGAAGAGGCGCAACACCCTGCAGCTGCACCGCTATCGTTAGAGCACGTCACACATGTCTGTACATTCAAACAAATAAACAGCTCTTTTTATGGGGACTGTCTATCTGGTCTGTTTCATTCAGTTGGTGCAATGTTTTTATAAGCTGCTACTCGGTGCTGAACCTTGCTTTAAATGATCATTGACAGCGTTCAAGTTACAATGTCTGAGTATAGTTTTTTCTTTTTAATCCAGAGACTTTGACACATGGCTGGATTAGAAGTAAGGTTACTAAAAAAACAAATGATTATTATAAAAAATGTGAGCAAACTGATCATTTCAGGTGTAAAGATTAGTGGCATAATTTAAATAGGAACTTAACGTTGAAGAACAAAGTTTTTCCGAAAACTAGAACTTTTCCTGAAAATGTAGACTTAAGACTGAAGTGATTATTTCAGAGGGAAGCTTTAATTTAACAAATATCACTTTAAAGTCACTGGTCTGTATTCTGAGTGAACAAACTAGAACAAAATGGCAACAAATACAGGACAATTCAGAGGTCAAATTTTGTACTAGTCTTCATTGTATAAGCACTCAGTCAATTAAATCAATAATGGTTTGAACTGCATATCATTTAAAGTGTGGCAAAATGTCAAGATTAATGAGTCAATCATGCTAGCTTAATTTAGAAAGCAGGCCTCAGAACCACATCCTCCATCAAAAACTTGGACCTTAACCTCATTAATTTTTTCATACGTGACAAATGACTTCAGACACGAGTTAAATGTCCTGTGTGGCTGGCTGAGTACAATTAAGTTTTAAACAGATGTTCATGTATCATTATTCTGTACATCACCATAAATGAGCTGTTGATACCAAAGGGCCCAATTTGTGCCTCACACCACCGCCAGCCTGAGCTGTTGATAGCTGGTTGCTTTGTTTATGCCGCATTCTGATCACACTGACAAATACTGGAGCAGAAATTGAGACTCATAATACAAGGCAACATTTTTCAAATCTTCTATTGTCCAAATCTTGAGAGGGCATGTGATTTGTGGCTTCAGTTTCCCATTCTCATCTGACAGGAGTGGCACCCGGTGTGGTTTTCTACTGAAACAGCCCGGTTTGACATGCTGTGAATTCACAGAGGCTTTTCTGCATAACTTGGTTGTAGGGTGGTTATTTGAGTTACTGTCATGGATATTTTGTATTTTTAGCCCATTCTCTTTAAACCCTAGAGTGGCTGTGGGGGGAAATCCCAGTAGGTCAGCAGTTTCTGTAATACTCGGAGCAGCCGGTCTGGCACCAACAACCATGTCATGTTCAAAGTCACTTAGATCACCTGTGCTTTAAATTCAGCAGCTCTACATGCCTAACTCTATTTTGTACGGACGTCGAGAGCGGCCATGGTACCTATATGGTACTTTTTTGATGGTTTTCTTGTGATAACGCGTTATTTATCACGTTATCACGGAATAACTGTCTTTTGAATCGTTGATTAGACATTTGTCTTAGTGAGCAGCTGAACATTATATGTGTGTTTTATATATATATATATATGTATATATATATATATATATATATATATATATATATATATATATACACACACACACACACACACATATAATGCTGACCAAGAAACAAAGCATGGAGGAAGATAACGGCAAATGGTCAGCAGTTTGGAAGTATTTCAAGCCTTCAACTCCATCAGATTTTCTTTGTATGCTTTAAATAGTTTTTTTTTTTTTACCAGAAACTCTGGTAGAGTAAGCTGACACTACTTAAAAACCTTTCCCTCACTTTAATGCTCTTTGGGAAACTTTTATTGCATCATTAGGGTGATGTAACCTGTTGTCTCCAACTCAGTCTTCTAAACTTCACCTGCTTCTATAAGCTCCACTCCATGTGTGAAGAGGCACACTGACAGCCAGAGCAGGGAAAGGAGAAACCCCTGTGACTGTAAACGACAGGAGTGTGTAAAAAAGAATCTCACACAGCTGAGACAAGACTAAAGCAAAGTCAGGTGAATATGCCTAAATATGTTTTTCCCAATTTTTATTTCATGTATCTTGGTCCAGTTGTCAGGTGTTACTTTACTATTAAACACCAATTCAGTAAAATTATATTCTTGTATATTTATTAGAGCCCGACTGATATATCAGCAAGCCAATATTATTGACCGATATTTGCTATTTGCTATTATATCAGCGTCTACAAAAATTTTTAATTTATCGGCCAATCAATGAAAATTTAAAAAGTTAAGAAGAGATGGGAGAAGCACTCTTCAACCTTGAGAGTTGACATGGCATAGTTTGTACACCAGAGGGCACTCTGCAACTTCCCTGTTGGCAGCACCTATTTGAAACGCCACAAACAACCTGCTAATCCCAGCAGACATGGACAGACCAAAATGAGTAACTGACAATATGTTGTGACAACAAAGCAAGTTTTTTTTTTTTTTTTAAAAACCTGCATTATCATATCACCCTAGAAAGGACTCACAAATAACTACACATAACATCTGTGTAGGTTCTCAGCCATCCAAGTGATGGTAGTCTCTGGAGCTTGAAAAAAAGGCGATTGGACTTCTTTAAGTTTCTTGGAGATGTTTCATCTCTCATACAAGAGGCCTTTTCAGTTCTAAAACCAAAATGGTGGCGAGTCTCAGGTGGATGTTGACCCACTATTGTTCATGTGCATAATCACATGCGCCCAGTCCCACATTGGTTTCACCTTGAAACCACGGATTTGTTATGGCCCTTGGTGTATCCACCTCCAAGGGACAACCCCACTCGGGTTGTTTTGTGTGCCTAAATGATAAAGATATCGGCGGATATATTTCATTTTTTAAATCACCAAATATTGGTATCAATATCAGTCCAAAGAATCTTATATGGTTGGGCTGTAATATTTATTTGTGCACTTTATTTTAAAAACCTAGGAAAGCAGTGTTAAAATCCAACTTGATTCCCTGAGGCATGCAACATTAATTTAACACTGCAGTATTAGAAAAGGGTGCATCCCTAATTTAGGTGAATATGACAAACACATGCTAACAAATGAATAACGTGAAGGATGGAGTACGCTTGAACAACTGTAGTATTATTATGTAACCCGCAGCTGTATTCCAGTTTTACAAATGGGCTAACTAGAGGGAATCACAGGGAAGGAAAATCAGTCCCCCAACGGGCAGGGGGCTTGGGGTGTTGACGTTGCCTTGTTTTAAATACAGAACAGTAATTCTGCCCCACGAAATTATGAGACGGTCCCTAAGTCTGGTAGGCTGAGTAGTTGATGCTGAATCTCCAAGCAGCAGCAGCTCAGTTAGTCCGTCGCTGCAGTCCAACAGAGCGACCGGTTATCAACATCCTTTCCGCGGGGCTGTAACGCTATGTGGGTCTGAGCTGGCGGTGAACCGCTCAACCGCAGCACGACACCACGGTGTTTCAATTCGTGGATATGAGTACACCTGCCACAGCGACTCCTTCCAAAGCGTGGACCGGGAATCCCGACAGGCATCGATTTTCGACGAGCATATGAGAAAGGAGGTGATGCAGCAGAGCGGCTTCCACACTAGAGACCGCCTCTGTCAGCTCGGAGACAGCTAGCTAGCGCTAGCGTTATAGCCAAATAGCTAGCACCTGAGCAGACTGAAGGTTTTAAAGCTATGTCTTTACCACCTGCAGGATAGCTAAAACGTCAGCAAGCTCAAACGTGTATATCGGGATATTTTTTGTCTATTATATAGGTTTCTTTCTCAGCATTGACAGGAACTTTATTTTCCTCTTTTCTTTTCGCTGCTAGCCACTATTAGCCGGGTAAGTTAGCCTGTTAGCTAGCATATTGTATTGGCTAATCATGGCACACTGGCTGGCACTGTCACGGAATCAACTTGGTATTCTGCGTGGAGACGCAGCTCCATACCAACATGATGGAAAAGTACAGGAAAAACAGGGAATGGGTTGTGTTAGCACAGTACCTCCGGGCGTTAGTGCGAACAGTAATGTTCGTCTTTAAAGGGGCACTTGCTTTATCGTCCATCCTTTACATCCGCGCTTGGAGCAGCTGCTGAGCGGAATTAGACATTTGCCCCACGTCTTCTTTCCACATTTGCCTGCACAAGGGAATAAAGCCGTTATCGTTTCTAGTATAGCCCATGGGTATTTATCAGGGGGCTGATATTCAGATGTAATGCAGCACAGAAAACAGGCATGCAATGTACTTAGCAAGCGCGGCGTCCCCCCTTTTTTGCCAGGGTTTGCAACACAACTGTGGATTATTATTCCAGTCTACCTCCATAGATGCCAATGGCAAGAGCGCGTAGGTCATTTTGTGATTTTTATCGTGATAGATGTCTGGTAGCAAGCCATACACCACGGCAATAGAATAAAACTAAAAAATAGAAAGCTGGGCTCATTCTGCAGTGACTCTGAAGCCAGTATGCGTAAAGGACAGTTGATCATACAGATACTGCACAAACTCTTGATACCTTAAGCCTCTCAGAAAATCTGTAATTTTTCTCATAGCCAAAGGATTAAGTCTTTTGTGTGTGTGTGTGTGTAAAGAGAAATTTAGAGGTATTTATTTTCTAGATGACATGTTAAAATCACCACAGCAAGCCAAGAGGATTGTTTATTACTCTAATATATTAGCTCTTATTTGATATTTGACATGCCATTTTCTTGAGTTGTCACTTTTGCTTTTGATTGTAATTCAGAGCTGCTTGGCTCAGTAGACACCTGTCAGGGGAACGCATGGTGAGATGATTCTAGGGACATGCTGCCAAGGTGGAGAAATGACAACTGAAGGAAAGACTATAAAGGACATCATCTTCTATCCTGACAGAACATAGAGAGCACTGACTGTCTAGATTGGTAAAAATGAAGAAAGGAAAAGGCGAGGTTTTTCTAAAATGGTGTCTTGTCTGCGGAGTATGCTCTAATAGGCTTTTTGTGAGTTGTTTCTAACTGTATGGCTCTCAATTTTTTTTTCCAGAACCATTATGGCCATGTTCCTGCGGAAAAGTCACCCCGTTACTGAGGGATCTCAGCCTTCTTTGGGTTCTGGACTTACCAAAGCAGGGATGAGATAATATAGTCAAGCAGCCGGTGCATGCCACTACAACAAGGACACCCGTGGCACCTGTGAAGCCTGCCTCACCCCACCCCTAGTGACATTCATTTCAACACTCAAAACATGACAACGCCGGCCCTACTGCCACTGTCAGGCCGCAGGATACCCACTCTGTCGCCAGGCGCCTCCTCTTTCCCGCACCATAGGGCCACGTTGAGGCTCTCCGAGAAGTTCATCCTCCTACTTATTCTCAGTGCCTTCATAACCTTATGCTTTGGGGCCTTCTTTTTCCTCCCGGACAATTCCAAGCACAAGCGCTTTGATCTAGGTTTGGAGGATGTGCTTATCCCTCATATTGACACACCCAAAGAGGGCAAGCACGCCTCAGGACAGGTGATCATACATGGACAGGGAGGACATGATGAGCACCGACACAGGTAAGGACCCACAGAAGAAGTCCTTTTGAGTGTATGACGCAAAGCGCTGGCATGGCAAATATTGTTTTCTTTATTTTGTATGTATTTGACGTTGGCTAAGCAGATGAGAAATGACTGGATTTCGTACATATTAGTAGTTATTGAGTTTGTTTGATACTTTACCTGCCTTACATCACTCAACCAGGTGTCATGACACTTTTTTTAAACAGTCTGTGATACCTGGAGGTGTGGCAGAGTTTGCAGACTGATACACGTCAGCACAGACGCTCCTTCCTTCATTTTCTCCCTTATTCCTTTGCGCAGCTAAGGTTGCTCTGTTTTCTCTCACCCTTTGCGTCTCCACTGGATCTAATGGTTTTAGTTCTTTAACAGCAGGCATTTTATCACCTTGGCCCCAGTTTTGCTGCTCTGTCCCGCAGGCAGACATTGTTGGACTTGATGAGCTAGAACACACAGGCTGTTTGAAAAGCCTTAGTGACTGCTTAAACAGGCTTGGAAATTAGTGTCTGCAGTGAGCTAAATACTGGTCAGTTTTGGCCACAACATCTACGTTTATCGTATGGTTTATCTTAGCTACTGTTCTGAGACTCTTTCTCCCGCCTAAATCATCTTTGAGTTTGGCGTCTCTATTTGTATTGTTCTTCAAATGCTATCTCAACTGACTCAGGAATAAAGACATAAACATCATGCTTTTTTAAAAAATCTGTAGAAGCTAAAAATAATATGTGGGGTATAGTTAAAATAATGAAAGAAGAAACTAAACGGTGTATTTACCTAATACCTGATTTATATTGTATTTCATTTCTGAGTCTCTCTGCTGCGTTTTGCATTCATTTCTAGTCATGCCGGTTTCTCTCATAATTTCTGTCTGCCACCAGGCTGCAGTCTGTGGCTTTCACTGTGTATGTGTGTAGATGAGGTGGGAAGGGTGGAGTAGAACACTTACTGCAGAAGTGAAGACGGAGTTAGTCAAGTTAATGACAAGTGGTCCTTACAAGTGCCTCCCAGTTAGTATTGGTTCAAATAAAATGGAAAGACACCAGCCAATGCTAAATGTCTGTGAGTCTTAGCATCTCTGTGTCTGAGTTTCATCTGAATCACAGAACAAACAGCGGCAGAGCTTTGATCCTCACTGTGTTTCAGAGGCAGAGGTGGGGTAACACAGTCACAGTTTGCCACGTTTAGCCACAGTGGCCACACCGTGCAGGAGAGCAGTGTGTACGTTGTAGGAATATGCTGCAGAGATCCGTCCAGCAGTCACAAAAACCGGACCTGTCTTTCATGATTTGCCCTTTAAAAAAATTTGAAATTATTTGCATGCTTTACAGAAAAATATGTGCAGACTTAAAACAGAAATAATTTTATTTAAATGGCCAGTATACAGCAAGCGACTCTAAGAACCAGTTAACAGCCAGTAGTGGTTGGCAGTTAGTTAATTTACAATTTACTGTACATGCACCCATGTTATACAAAGTCAGTAAAAAAACCTAAAGTTGCACAGTGCTGTCCTACGTCCAAAAGCTGAAATCACAACACAACACCTAAACAACATCTCAGTGCTGTTTACTGCTGCTTAGAACGTGTGCTGCAGATGTGTCCACTAAAAAGATGTGCTACACAAATGGTGGTACTGCAGAATGAGTGTAGCCACAGAGTTAATGGGAGTTATTTTCCTTCTATTGTGGTGCCCTTTGACTGGCATAACTCATTGATGTGTGACTCATGTAGCACTTACACGTGCTTAGTATTTTTCAGCAACAAAAAAAAACCAAACAACTTATGACACACATAAGTGCCAAAGGCCAGGTGAGAAGAACAATTTAATAGAAAAGGTCATCTCCACGCTGGTAACGGGCATCATTTGTTTTTCCTGAAGTCCTGGCAGGGTGTTAAAAGCAGTTTCTCCCACAGTTTTGCCATTGAGTTTTGCCTCCTTATTCCCTGTGGTGCCTTTTCATATTTTCACTCTGAAAGCCTTTTAGTCTTTGGAATGCTTGAAATAATGTAATTACTGTTGTCCAACAACTCAAACAGAACAGACAGTGCTGGACTCAAGTGGTGCTGTGTACTGCAAAGTTTTTTTCTTTTTGAAGTGTGAAGGTTGGAGGCCTGGAGATGTTCATGCTTCTCCAGAGGTGGCCCTTAGTCATGTTTTGCTTCAAAGACTTTTCTAGTCCATCACTAGAGAAGAGTTGCTTCTGGTCTTTATTCCTAAGTTTAATTTCTGGACACCTTTTGTGTTTGGAAGTTTTTAGTCACATATTAGTAAGTAAACACTTCCAAACACAAAACGTGCCCAAGGATGTTCAACTAATTTACTAGTCAAGTTGAAGAAGAGAAAATCAGACGAGAACTAATCTAAAAGGCAGAAGACAGTTAGAAAACTGGACACAAACACTGCACGTGTGTATTTAAGACCTATTAACACATTCATTAATAATTATCTTGTTCTAAAGTTGAAATGTGTGGTACTTTGTGCTGTGTATACACACAATGTCAGATTAATTTGCTGATTGTGTGTGCTAGCAGGCTAGCATCCACACGCCTGTGCATAATGTGGTTACACATGATTTCTGATGCTCTGGTGCAGTTGTATGCCAGTTTATGCTCACACGGCCAGCATCCAACAGTTCATTTTCTTCATCAGTGTACTGCAGAACTGTGGTGGTTCACGCAACTGTCATCTGCTTACTTTCCATTGCTTTGGTTTAAAACTTCCCATCACTAAGAGAGAGAGGCTCAGCCATGTCATGGCTGCACCAGTTATTCTCAGGTGGCATTATAACATCTCTGAACCAGCGAGTAACTTAATAAAACAGTGATAGATTTAACTGACTAGTATTTCCGGTACAGACATTGCAAGAGCACCAGTGTTTAAACATCTTGCTGACTAGGTGTGCACATCCCTGGTGTGAACTTATGCCTCTTTTCCACTAATGGCTACTCGACTCGACTTTACTGGTTTTGTTTATTTTCCATTACAATTGAGTACCGTGACATCATATGTATGCGACGCAAACGGTCACTCTGTCTAGCTCGCCATGAAGAACAAAAATGTCTCTGTTGTTAGTGTGTAGTCATTTCCCTTGTTTCCCTGGGTTTCCAAAATGCTGGGTTTGATTCTTGTGAAGGATTCACTCACATGACACAGCTAGTGATGTCAGTCCCTGGCCAATCAATGGCATGCAGTCTGAAGTCACATTTTTTTGCTCTACGCAGCTTGCTTGGAACCCTGGGTGAGTACCGGTAGGTACTAAAAAAGTACCTGGTACCAGGTACTACCATTAATTTAAAACCCTAAAAGTCAATTTAAGTTGCATAGGTAGTAGTGGAAAAGCGGCAATAGTTGTTCTTGTATATGTATTACTCTAAAGCTGGACCAGCGCTGATTAAATGTCAGCACCTAGTAAAACTGTTTGTCTCAGTATACCCGAGTTTAAAATCTGATGTCTGCTTCGACACTGCCACACTGTTTTAACAATCTAGATACATTTGGGATGAGCCAGGAGCGATGAGCTGCAGACGAGAGTGACAGTAGCGTCAGACAGAGAGTGCTGCATGAACTGGGGTGATTGGGGGGGGGGGGGGGAAGAACTA
>VUQK01012654.1:8135-20066 GCA_015106715.1 Bujurquina vittata
CAAGGCACGCGGCCATTAATAAAAGCAAAGTGCGGGGGTCACCCCCCCCCCCCCCATCGTTAAGGACCATTAGATACCTCTGGTCTTTCATTCACATACCAGCAAACTCTCTGAGGCCTGACTGATACATGTGGTATGTTTCACACACCACTCAAAACCTGATTCACAGATTACTTATAACCTGGATTAACCTGCGATAGAGCTTAATTCAATTCAGTTTATTTACAGTACCAGTCAAAAGTGTGGACACACTTATCCGATGGGTGTTTTAAAGACTGAACAGTGGTACAGAGAAAAAACAAACCCAACAAGCAAGCAGTTGGTGAAAGTGGGAAGGAAAAACTCCCTTTTAACAGGAAGCAACCGGTCGGGGGTGAGGGGAGAGAGACACCCTGTGGAAGAGAGCCAGAGATTAATAATGATTAATGATTAAATGTATAGTTGGGGTATAAACGGAGTGAAAACAGGTGAGTGAAGAAGACTTTTCACTTAGATTTTAGGGGTTAAAGTGGGGCTGGGCGGGTGGAGAGAGATCAGTTGCAGTGGCTCAGTGTGGGGAATAATTTCTGTCGTGCACTCCAGCAGGTCTTCTTTGCGTGTAGCTGTGCTGCTGCTGCTCTGTGTGGATTTAAACAGCCGAGTCCAACAAGACCTAAAGAGGTTTCACGAGCTGTCTGATCCCGTCCCCTACACTGACCGTATACTGTTGGTGTAAAGGTGGAATTCCGGAAATGAATCTCCGCACTATCAGCTTACATTCAGATTCATCTCTGCTGCACTTGATGGCTGCAGTGAATGTAATGTGGATCAAATTCCTCCTTCTCCTGAGCTGTTGCCAGACAGCTGAGTCACTCAGCCTTGGCTTGTGTGTGAAAAATGAAAACAAGAAAACCAGACTCTCAAAGTGGAGCAAGAATGTGCTCATTTATGCAGATGTGTGCCTGCGCTGCAGCTTTTACAATAGCTTTCAAATACAACATCAATAAAATAAAGAATACCAAAAGTCTCACCTTGGCCTTTTATTCATTGATTTGATATTAACTGTTCAATAGTCGTTAACAGGAAGACCCTTTATACGAATACACACAAGTGTTTTTGTCTCATGGCCTCAGGACGTCTTTCCAAGTACAACTGTAATACCAGAGGGATATATCTGCTTCTTGGGTAAAATAGCCAGATGCAGCCTTTATTACAGCGCACACATTGAATCCCTAAGCTTAAAGTTAAAATTATGTCATGTAAGCTGCTAATTCTGGGCTCAAGTTAAAGATTACATCACTGAGAAAACAGAACCTTCAGATTCAATAAGCCTGCGTTCTTGAGCTTACCGCTCACCTTTGTACCATCTGAAGTTATTGTGTCCGTGTTGATCCAGTGAGAGCAGGCTGAAGCGTCTGTGGCCGTTTACTCTGGAGGAGGCTGTAAAACTTTGTGTCTCTGAGTGAGAGAAGCTCAGAGACACTGAGGTGAGATGCTGAGGATTTGCAGGACTTTTCTGTCAGTAAGCGCTGCTGTTAGCCGCTGTTAGCCCGGCTATTAAAACTTTCTCTGAGCTTTCTCTAATGTTGTGGACTACTCGGACGCTTAGTGAATAAACTCTCATATGAGGTGAGAATGTAATCAAACAGCCTAACATTAGCTGGAATAATGCTAGCTTATATTCAGCTGTTGTTGATTTGCCGGCTTTGTGCCAAAAAGTGATTTCTGGTATTTGCCAGAAAATGATTCCCTGTATTTAAACTTTAAATGACTTGTTGGCCTATAATCTGTGAACCGTGTAAAGCCACCCTCATGAAGTCTGTCTGTTTGGTCAGAGACATTCACACCAGTGACCTGCTGGAGGTCATTTTGTAGCTCTGGCAGTGCTCATCCTGTTCCTCCTTGCACAAAGGAGCAGACATCAGTTCTGCTGATGGGTTAAGGACCTTCTGTGGTCCATGCTCTGAGACTGTGCTGAGAGATACAGCAAACCAATGGCAATGGCATATACTGATGTGCCATCCTGGAGGAGTTGGACTACCTGTGCAACCTCTGTAGAGTCCAGGTAAGGCCTCATGCTACCAGTAGTGACACTGACCCTAGACAAATGCAGAACTAGTGAAAAGAGCAAGAAAAGATGAGAAGGGAAACATTCCTGTTTTGGGGGATGTCTTATTGTTGCCCCTCTACTGCACCTGTAGTTAATAGCATTAACACCAAAAGTGTTTTTTGAGCAGTAAATGTGATGTAAAGACTTGTGGTTTGGGTAACCCTGCTTTCAGTACAGTAGTACTGGTGTTGTTCCTCCAAATCTGCAGTAATGACATCAAAAATGTTTCTAAGTGTTTCTTACATTTATAGCAAAAGAAAATGGCATATAGACAAACCACTATGAAAGGATTGTGAGTCATATTTATAGTCTGTATATTAAAGGCTTGTCACTCTTTGTGGCTGCCCAAACGTGCACTTTAACAGAAATAGCAGGCACTATAAAAAGACTGTTCAGAACGTGAAGAGACTCTTGTGTTCTTCAGTTTTAGTTTCGTCACTTTAGCGTTGGCCCTTCACAAATTCATTTCCAACCTCTACATTTCCACTTCCACAAACCAAAATGCTCCATCCATCTCGTCCGTCTATAAAACCAGCCTACTAAGTACGAGATCCCACTGCCAATCATGGCATCACCAGAATCTAGATAGACTGCACAGAACCAGAACTTGTATATGGCAAGGAACCATTTTTGTCGGGTCATGTGTTGACCCAAATATCACAGAGCTTTAGACCGCTCTCGTATTGTTTTATTGGCAGATGGATAATTACACGCGTGAACGGCAGCTGCACGTGGACCCAAGCTGGTTGAAGTCCTCTATGATGCTGTGCCCACATGTTTCCAATTACCCACCATAGACATTAGTTTGCTAAAAGCATCCTCATCGTAACATCGTAAAACCTTCATACTTTTTTTTTGCGAATATAACTTTTTGAAAGAAAAACTATATAAGAGAACTTTTTTTTTTGCCAGTCAACGTCACACATGTAGAAATGGCATCAAATCAATATCACACTTTCTCCTGCTCAAGTCTGCAGGCTACTTACAGCTGAAAGGGAGACAGAGTTAATAATTAAATGCAATTGTGGTGTATAAACACATGGGCAGTGGGAAGTGGCGAGTGGAGGAGCAATGCTCATTACATCATGGGAAGTCCCCCAGCAGCCTGAGCCTCGTGGTTCAGGGTCACATGATCCAGCCCTAAATGTAAGCTTGATCAAAAAGGAAAGTTTTAGGCCTGAGCTTAAAAAATAGAGACTTGTCTCCCAAATCCAAACTGGGAGCTGGTGATTTTAGTGGATATCTGCTGACTAGATTGAAGCTGATTGTTACGTTGGGGGTACCTTGTGACTGGTACTTAGACCGATCATGCACATAACATTATGCCCACCTACCTGCCTAATATTGTGTTGTCCTGACCCGTCGAGGCATGGACCCAACTAGACCCCTGAAGGTGTGCTGTGGTATCCGCACCAACATGTTAGCAACAGAACCTTTCAGTCCTGTAAGCTGTGAGCTGGAGCCTCCATAGATCTGACTGGTTTGTCCAGCACATCCCACAGATGCTCGATTGGAATGAGATCTGGGGAATTTGGAGGCCATGTCAACACCACAAACTTGTTGTTGTGCTCCTCAATCCATTCCTGAACCCTTTTTGCTTTGTGGCAGGGTGCATTATCCTGCTGAAAGAGGCCACAGCCATCAGGGAATATCATTTCCATGAAGGGCTGTAGATGGTCTGCAACAATGTTTACGTAGGGGGTATGCATCAAAGTAACATGGATGGCAGGATCCACAGAACACTGTCCAAAGCATCAAAAACAGCAACTAAAGGTGACTGCACTGATGGCCTGGCAGAGGAAATAAAGCATTTTGTCCATGGTTTCCAAACTTCAAGCAGTCATTGACTGCGAAGAATTCCTGCCCAATTATTAAAAATAGTCCTTTATAAATATACAATTTTTAGTTTGTCCTATTATATGTCAGCTTCTTAAAATGGGCAATAGGGTATAAAAATTGCTGTAACTGCTAAAAAGTTAATGTAATAATTGTATATCTACCTCATCCACAGCCAATTTAGAATCAGCAGCTAGCTTATGCGTGCGTGTAGACTGCGAGGGAAGGCCAGAGTATGTAGAGAAAACACTGAATATTTCCTTTGCTGTGGATCCAGATACACTTTAGGTGTTATGCAATAGCACTGATGATGAAATGCCTCTCACTGAAAAAGCTGTACCAAGGGTAGACGTCGTTACAGGTTACGCTGCTTTTATAATCCTGACATGCCACAACTTCCATGAGGCCTCAGGCTGCTTTTACATCACCCAGCTGGGAAACAGAGTTACACCTTCTGGTTCAGTCAGTCGACTATGGGTAAATAGCAGTCTTTGAGTTTTTCAAAATGCCTTAATTTCACAATTTTATCTAATTTCTTTGAAATTTTAGCACAAGTGGTGTATGAATTAGAGTTTGGTGGTCACTGACCACCAAATCAAACCATTTTTGAGTCAGAGCCTCCTCTTTATTTCTTCTTTTTTTTTTCCAAATTCATTGGAAATCCCTCAAGACGTTTATGAGATATTGCTTTAACGAGAACTGGAAGAATGGCTGGATTACGACAGCTTTGTCGTAGAGGACTCATGGCGCCTCCAGGATGAAGCTGTTGTCAGTTGAGTAGCTTAAATATTACAATGTAAACAGTAGATAAAGTACTGCATCTGCAAGAAGAGACAGGTAGAGGCAAAGTCACAATAAAAAGGACGATCATTTGTTGCCAAGTGCAGATTGGGGCTTGCACTGCCTTATAGAAAATGGTGGGACTTGGATTTGCTAAGTTTGCTACAGCAGAGAAAACAGTAGACATGCTAGAGTTGTTTTTGTCATATATATTTAAAGTAAATTTAAACAAGTGTTATTTTGCCTATCTAGGAATCTAGGAAACACAGCAAAAATTAAAGCTATATTATAAGCCAATAACTTTTAGTACACAGTTTCATTTCCTCCCATCTTCTATATTGTAATTTATTTTTCAGCTTTGTTGCTTAAAAAAAAAGAAAGTATACAGTGATTGGATCCTGTCATAACTGGCTCCATTGAAATTTAGAAGTCATCTTAAAATTGCAATAATACCATACTACTTGTTAAGGTTAGTGCATTAAATCTCACCACTAAATATCAGTAGATTGCAGTCAACTGTTTTCTTACTCCTCCCAATTCACACGCATAACCCTCGCTACAGTAACACTGCAGGACAAACGGCTCTGGATGCCATTCGTCTGTAGTGAGCATAGGCGGTCAGGCCAGTGTTTATCTCAGCAATATGCCTTACTCTGCAGGAGGCTGTGAAACTTTATGAAAGGAGGCTGATACGAGCATCTGAGCAATGACAGCTAATTGAGTTCTGGAGGACATCTGGAACTTTTCTGTTGGTAAGCGCTGCTGTTTGGCCGCTGTTAGCTGTGTTAATGACGCTTCCTTTGATGTGAATCTAACATTGTTGGACTCGGACACTAAATAAAAGCTCATACGATGTGAGAATGTTAGCAAATTGTTTATCAATTGTTTGCTTATAACCAGCTGTTGCTGTTGTCTAGCTGGGTGACTTCCAGGTGATGAGGTTTGAGGTTAGGCGGAGGAGGATGACATTTTATGCAGATGTCTCTTTTCTTCACATTCTCACTTCTTTGTCACTGGATTAAAACAATGGTGTGATCCTTCATATCTCGAGTCTGAAGGTCAAATCACATAATTTTTATTTATACAGCGCCAATTCACAACAAATAGTCGCCTCAAGGCGCTTTGTATTGTTAGGTAAAGACCCAACAATACTGCAGAGAAAACCCAAAAGTCAAAATGACCCAGGTGCAGACGCAAGTTACAATTTGCCTCCACAGTGCGCGCATGCCTCCAACTTTGCTGTCCGAGGTATGTAGCCGGTCTCTACCCACATACATAAAAGTGATTAGGCAGAATGGCAATGTCCATCTCAACCACTGTATTCAAGACGGTGGGGCAACATGGCAGCTTCTGCAAACCGGCGCTCTCTTCTAGGTATTTTAGTTCCAAAATAAAAAATATTTTGCTGGTTCCTTCATAGATGACGTGTCGGCCGACAGCAGTGCTGAATTTCCAGACCGGGCGTCCATGATGGAGGTGCGTCTGCAGGCACAGGAGGATGAGATCACACTGCTAAAATCCTCGCTGGCTGATGCCCTGCGCAGGATCCGGATCCATGATCAGGTTCTGCAGCTACTGAAGCAACAGCTCGTAGCAGGTGGGTGATATTTACTGAAGACCAAAGACGCTCTATCACACACTATCTTTGCCTCATCCGTTGTTCATATAAAATGGCTGGATTTGCAGACTACAGCAGAATACTTAAAAATGACTAAAAATCCACTTTTATCCACTCAGCGAATCCAGGTGCTGCACGGTTACTGAGCCAAGCCTGCTGTCCAGATTGTTGCACCACTAGCAGAAAGTTGTCCTCCAGCTCAGCCACCGATGGGATCCGCCACCCTATGAGGTACTGCATCTTCCAGCCAAGGGCTTAGAGGCGCAGGAACGATGACAAGGGGCCGTTGTGTTTCACCTGATGTATAGCTATTTTGCTTGCCGTCTCAGAGGACATGCTTGTCCGTTCAAAACTCTGGTTATGTTCATGTGTTTGTGTGAACTGCCTGTATGACTGCTTTGTGTTGTTTTCAACCTTTGAACTCTCCAGCCAACTGTCAGACACCATTGTGACCAATGCAAACGGCCAAGTTGGAAGTTCAGCATCTGTGGAGCTCCAAATCAGACCAGCAACACTTGACAGGTCAACCCAAACAGAGTCCACCTTGCCAGGCCGGGACGCTGAGCAGGACAGGGTCGCTCTCCACAGACGGGTCCAGAGCCTGTCCTTGGAAGATGCACTGCTGGAAGGTGAGCAGCCTCCTGAACCTGAAGCAATCCGGGCCAAACTCCATCGTGTCCCCGGTATGGAGGAGGAGGATGAGGAGCCGGAAGAAGATGAAGGGGGACAAAGAGGGGAGCACGAAAAGGAACTAACTTGGGTATCATCAGTTGAGGAACCCATTCAGCCCACCACTATCAGAGGCCTCCAGAGGGAGGACTTCCTGGATGGAAGCTGCTCTCCGGAGGAGCCAGGCTCGACCTCGTTCAGATCTTCAGACCAAAACCTGAGCTCCCGCTCTGGACCCCTGTCTCCCATCCACGAGGGACAGAAGCCTCTGTGCGTGATCCGGCCTCATTGCCGCGTTCTTCATAACCTTAATCATCTTTCCTAACGGCTGATTGCATGACTTTTAAGAACAAATCAACTCTAACACTGTTTTTCTGGTCCTGACTCTGCAAAGCCCAGTTCTGCTGTGACCCGCTTTATGACTCGGTGATCCTCAGCTTCCACGGGTGTGCTCACGCTGTATTAGACCCTTCCATCTCCTCCGGATGCCCCATTCTGTCATCTTGGTGGCTGAAGCCTCCGCGTGCTTTCGTTTTAGGGAGCCGGGAAACAAAAAGCTGGAGTGGAGCGGAATGTTTGGATGATTCAGGTTTGCGGTTATGTAAGATGACAGTGCCAGTAAGGATCTCAGCTGGGTTTTGCAGAGTCGCACAAACTGCTCTAACATTTTTTTCCACTACAATTCTACTGGAAGCTTGTAATCAATCTTAACATCTTTTAATAAACCATAATCTCTTGCAGCAAAGAATTTCTTCTGTGCAGCAAACTTTTCAAAAGACTGCCTTTCTAATAGTGAGTGGGAACCGCAGTGCAGGAGCTCTGCTTTTGTTTCCTTGTGCATGTGCACTTTCTTTTCCCCTACCTCCCTATTGTGGCTTTTAAAAGGGTTTCTGAATTACAGACCATCAGTCGCCCCTCTCTAAAGAAAGCTCATTCTGGCACAAATCAGCATTTACTGCTTTATTCAGTGATCACTTACAGGGAAGAGGCAATAATGCCGTGGCTTTATTTGCTAGACTTTGGTGTGGCCCTCCTAGATTAGATGTCGGAAAGAATCCTCAGTCGAACTCGCCTGAGTTTCACTTCCTCGTTCTGAGGACAGTGACGTAGATAGATGGACGCCAGAGCTTCTTTGGTTTTTTTCTCTTCCTCTGCTGATGCTTCTTTACGATGGATTGTCATCAGGAAATGGGATGTGTCCTCAGAAACCACTAGAAACAGTGAGAGGATGACTTTTATTTTATAACTGCATTTACATTGGGGAGTTAATGTAACAGAAAACATGTGTTCTGGCTGTCTGGCTCTACCCTGTCTTTAGGTGTTGACAGAATGATAGGTGCAGTAGGCGGGGCTTGGCAGGAGTTTTTTTTACATTGGTGTTATATTTCCAAAAGCACAAAAACAAATTTATCTTTGATGGAGAAAAAAAATCTCCTGAAGAGTCCAGGCATTGTAAGCCCAACGCGCCTCTTCCTGTGTGTGAATGAGTGCAGTCTCGCTGGTGATTTATGGATGCTTTGCATGAATAGTGGGATAATTGCATTCATGTGTGTTAAGTCTGTGCGCATTGTTTGACTGTGGAAGCTGACTGTTTGTTTCTGTGGCGCTTCAGGGTTCGTAGAAACAGTGAGAAAGTAGGGAACCCGGAGAAGCAGAGAAAACGTCTGGACAAGAAGGCGGCGTCTTCGGCAAACCTCCTCACCCGCTCCCCCAGCCTGGAGAAGTGAGCCCACCCCGCCGTCACTCACAGCTGGCACCACACACTCACACACTTTTCCCGTGGCTGCTGCAGCCTCGCACATCTCGTCAGAGAGACACTTGAAGTCCAGTGGCTCCTGTGACTCACCCTGTGAAACCCTCACAGATGCACATAATGTGACAGTGAAGTCGGCAGCCAGTGGATTAAAGCACCATCTGTATGAAATGGGTTCTAATGTCTCGAATTTTCTCTCCGCAGCCGAGCCAAGGAGCTCATCGCCAGTGCAGGTGAGGTCACGATGCTTCTTCATTACCAGAGTTCGGGCTCTGGAGTTTAAGGCTCTTCTGCACAGCTTACAGGCCAGCTGTTACACACAGATTTATAGTAAACGGTGGTATTGTGTGTAATCCTACACTCCACCTGAGCCTCGGTACTGAGGACCGTGCACAGCAGTTTCTCTTAGAAGAGCTCACCGTCATGTCCCTTTCTTACCGCTAGTAACAATAATAATACAACTATAGGTGATTTTTCATGATTGTTTTTGCTGGTCTGAATTAAGGAAGCAGGTCATAGATGTTGGCTTTGGCTCCTACAGTAGGAGGAGGATGATAATCCTGCAGTTATGATGAAGTTTTTAGAGGCTCCGACGAACTTGGAGACACACAAAGAAGGTCTATTATGTAAGGTTGTTATTCTGCATAGGTTTATGTTGCACTAACTACAATAATGGCTCATGGTAATGCACTTGATTTTATATGGTGCTTTTCTGGTCGTACTGACCTATCAAAGCTTTTTAGACTATAATTCTCATTTTAACAATACGTCCCTGACCTGTTTAGAGTCACCAGTTAAACTAACCTGCTCGTCTTTGAGCTGTGGGAGGAAGCCCACACAGCCACAGGGAGAACTCCATACAGTAGGGCCCCAGCTGGGGGTTCAAACCAGGACCCGCTGCACCACCGTGTTGCCCAAAAGCACCATGTAGAATCCAAAATGGCGTCTGCGATCGCTATCACGTGCTGTTGTGTTTAATATAGGTACTTTTCCCACGTGTTGGTCTGGCCCGTGCTAGATAGGCCTGAGCCAGGCTGTACTTGTGTAATTGTGCCAAAGCCGACCTCATTGGTTCACACATGTAGTCATTTGTGCAAAAATGAGAGGATTTCCCAGCCAAGCACGCTTGTGGTTTGCACAGCTTTTATGAGTGTTGGCCTTCAGTCTGGTTTTGGCTTCTCCAACTTTAAGGCTTCATTCTTTCTGCCAATCAGGCTCAACCACCAGTTTATATCTGTTACAGCCTGTGCAGAGTCCATATCTATCTCTCAAAAAGATATTCTGGCAAAATGTTTTCAAGTGAATGACACCTTAAATGTTTATTGAATAAAACACATTTTACTCAGTGTACAAGTTAAATACTTGTTGCTCTTTTGATATATGGAGCCTTTTACACGTCTCTATTATTTGGACCACGTCGCCATTGACTGTGCCTGATATGTCACTGGATGCAGCACAGTCAGACCCAGGTTGGTCTTGTAGGCACAACCCCTGCACAAACTGTTAAAGTACGAGAGTCACACACAGTTTGGGATTCATCATGAAATTACGTGTGTTTTTGTGCAGGATCTCCCATTTGACTTATTGTTGCATTATTTTGCTTCTTTTTTTTTTTTACTCATGGGCTATTCAGAATATCTGTCAATCTCACGATTTTGCAATAAACCTCAAACAATATGAGGAACATGGTTTTACTTCCAGGAGGACTATCTCTGGAATTTGGAGTGTTTTCGCTGCACATCATGATTTGTTGCTTTTGCAAAATTCTTGTTTTGAGCTTTTGTACATGGTTTGTTTTGCCAGCTGTGGGGCCATTGCTTTCTGTTTCTATGTGTTATACATGATGCTACAGATAGTAGCTGATTACCATGCAGGTTTCATTCTGACTGTGTGTTTGTCAGACCCGATGATGACTTAGTGTTGATATGCACTCGTCTGCCTTTCTGCTGATTTGCACACTGCACTAGGAGAATGGCCAGATTGCTTTAAGCTGATAGGATGGCAACAGTAACTCACATAGCCGGCGTCCAAAAAAACAGTGGCTGCAGGTGTGCACTCAGAGATGCTCTTCTGCATCAGTGTGTGCAGAAGAGCATCTCTGAATGCACACCATGCCGAATCTGAAGAAGATGGCCTGCAGTAGTTGAACACCACCTTGGTAATAATAATAGTTATTACCGTAATAACTGTAATTATAGTAGCAATAATAATAACAGTAATGCTTGTGGCGGTCAACCCTGAACACGCCTGAGCTCGTCTGATCTCAGAAGCTAAGCAGGATCAGGCCTGGTTAGTACTTGGATGGGAGACTGGCTGGGAATACCAGGTGCTGGAAGCTTTTTCACGCTGCTGGCTTACTTACTCTTTTCACTCCATTTATACCCCACTCTGCATCAATCATTAGTTATTATTAATCTCTGGCTCTCTTCCACAGCATGTCTTGTCCTCTCTCCCTCCCCTCAGCCCTAACAGGTCTCAGCACATGACTGCCCCTCCCTGAGCCTGGTTCTGCTGGGGGTTTCTTCCTGTTTTTCCTACCCACTGTTGCCAAATACTTGCTCACAGGGGGTCGTTTGGTTGTTGGGTTTTCTCTCTATTATTTTAGGGTCTTTATCTTGCAATATAAAGTATCTTGAGTTTGTTGTGAGTTAGTGCTATATAAATGCAATGGAATTGAAATGAATAGTAATAATAATATTACACAATACTGAAGGGAAGGGAAAACAGGGAGAGAACAGCCTGAACACATGCTGCACAGTCTTTCCTCTGAGCTGAGGTCACAGTGTAGGTGCAGTTGTGACTCGGGTTGTTTTTGCTCAGTCAAATTTGGTAGACTTGATGTTCTGGTCCTGTGACAGACCCTGAAAGCTTTCCACAAATGTATTCTAAAAATGGCATCAGGAATAGCTGAGAGTGCTGCTGCTGCTCAGGGTGGGAATACTGTTTGCTCAACAATTAACTGTAACTACAGGTTCTTTATTGCTGCTCACAGGACTGAATGTCTTTAACAAGAGTTCTAGAAGAAAACAAAGCTAAAAATTTAAATTCTGAAGAATTTAAATCTATCTAGGCTGTAGAGCATTTAGAGGCCATCTTTATGGATTATCTTACCCTTTAAACTGTGGAAATGTTTCCTCTGTCCTCTTTTTTTTTTTTTTTTTTTTTTATGGGGGTTTTTTTTTCTTT
>VUQK01012654.1:20086-36350 GCA_015106715.1 Bujurquina vittata
TGGAGGGCCTTTTTGGAGCGTGGGCATTGCCTGGGATCAAGTCCACTGTGGTTGGCCTGTGAGAAAGAATGATGACTCTCAGCCCTCCTGTGTAGGATGGCAAATGTAGATTTTCGACTGATTTCAGCTCCAGCTGAAAATATATATTTTAAAGCAAAAAGTCCTTTTTGCCATTCAGCTCCAGGGCAGCACGGCGTGGTGGTTAGCACTGTTACCTCACAGCTTGAAGGTCCTAGGTTTGATTCCACCTTGGTCTGAGCCTTTCTGTGTGGAGTTTGCATGTTTTCCCCATGTCTGTGTGGGTTTACAGTCCAAAGACATGCAGATAGTGGGTTAAGGTAATCATGGATTCTAAACTGCCCACAGGTCTGTCTCTCTGTGCTGGCCCTGTGACAGGCTGGCGACCTGTACAGGGTGTACCCTGCCCCTCGCCCTCTGACAGCTTGGATATGACCTGATGACTAGAAAAAGACGTGGGCCCTGTGTCAGCCACTCACACAGGAAGTGCTGGATAATCCAACAGTTTAGTTCTTCTACAGATGCTGAAGTGGGCGTCAGGTTAATGTTCAGTTTATTTGCTGTCCAGGTGTTTTGTTCTTGCGGGGATGAGGATGCATTACAAAACTCTCTAGCCTTTCTCACTCCTTTTTGGGCATTCAGACATAAGGCTGGACTCAGTCTCAACATTTCTATTTCATCCATCTTTGCTGGTTACTTTTACTCTGAGTCCAATTTAAAAAAAAACAGCAGTTCCCAAGATAAGAGAGACAGATTAAAAGTCCCTAAAATAAATGCAAAAGGAAAACAGGACCCAGCCTGGAATCCTGGAATCCAAAGTTTGTGACTGGTGTTAATGGAGGATAGATCCTTGTAGCTATGTCGGCGGTGTTTGAGTGTTTGTCTGGCTAACCTCATGCTTTCATTCACACACAGGATCCCCTGGCTCCAGAAGAGGAACCTACAGCCAAGGTAGACTTGCTATTAAGTTGCCTCATATCTTTACGGTCTTTTCTGAAGGAAAGTGGATCGAGCATGCTGTGCGTTTCCAGCAGTATCCCACTCAGTGTTCTGCTGCTGCCAGTTGGCAGCTGACCCGTGTAACCACATTGAGAGCGAGTGAAAGCAGAACTGAAACTCCTGCCATTAGGCATAAACGGATGTCAGTGCCAGCGGAGGGTTGGATCGCTGCAGTTACTAATACCGATACCATCAACTGCAATAATACAACAGCTGATTGTTGAATATCTAGCAGGGAAGCAGTAGTGGGCAGCCCACTGTAAGTCCCACTAGTGTGAAACGTGGCGGCCAAGTAGGTCAGTGGGATAGCCCATAGTGTGGGCTGCCCACACTCAGTAGAGAAGGCCCATTGTGGACCTGCAGCATACCGGCAGTATGGCCATACTCCAGGTGTGGGACCCATGGTACGTTTCTGCCATAAATTGGTCTGGAGTATGGACCACAATGTTGCTTCACAAAAACAAGCAAAAAACAAAACATCCTTTTACTTCACAAACTCTCACCGCAGCATCGATTTGGCAGTTTTACTGAGGTTTTGAATCCGTTGCAGTTTCTCAGCTTCAGAGTGTGATAAAACCCGTACTTTGGTTTCATCTTCTCCACAATAGTCATGTTTCCCTGTGTGCTGTTTGCTTATTATAAATAAAAGTGCCGGCAAACACCCCTGTGCGCACCCACCTACCTGAGTGGGTAGGTGTGGGTGAACTGTGGGGCTGTTTGGGCAGGGCAAACACACACTTATCCCACATGGGTCCCAAGTATGTGTGTGCCTACACAGCATCAACATCAGTTTTCCCCTTTGGGGTCCCAGCATGTGCCCCACATGGGTTAGCCTACATTGGGCCCATATGGGTTTTCGGTGAGCAACCCTGCTGTATGGTGCCCACAGAATTCCCTTTTGGGGCTACAAAGGGCAAAACTGCTGTAGGCTTTATGTGGGCACACCCCTTTGGGGGTCAGTGTGGGATGTGTAGGCTTGCCCTGGCCAAACAGCCCCTCAGTTTACCCACAGCTACCCACTGTGGGCCTGCACTGGCATGTTTGCTGGATTAGAACAACCATTCTTTCACAAATGCTTGTAAAGGCAGACCATGTGGTTTAGGTGCTGGATTTTGTGTACCTGTGACAATGGGAGTGATCAAGAGGTGTGGCCCAGTGCTTTTGCTCTTACAGTGTATTCACTACAGGTGGTGTTTGCCAACCTTAGAAAATGATTTTTCCCACTGTTGGGCTGTACTTTGTTGGAAGCACCTGGAACTTGTATAGAGAAGATGACACATGTGCTCAATGGTGGCATCAGTTATGTTGCAGCACACACACCCCTGACAATCCAGGGTCACTCTGCAACCTCCTGGTGCCCCTCCAGCTTCACAAGTGCTTCCCCATCTTTGATTTGGTAAAATAAACTCGGCACCAACACCCAATTAGAATAAAGAAAACCCCAAAACAAATCAAACTGGGGAAATGAAATGAGCCAACGTGAAATAAAGACGCTTCTTTTGGTCTCCTCGTGTGCCGCTCACAGCTGCATCACTGTTCTTGTTTTTCAGGACAGTCAATCAAAATGTTCATCCGAGGCCGGCCCATCACCATGTACATCCCCTCTAACATCCAGAACTATGAAGACCTGAAGATGGAGCCGCCCTCTGAGAGACTCGAGCTGGACTGGGTGTATCCTTCCAATCATGAAGCCAGTGCATTGTCAACAGTCTTCCATTTCTGAGAGATAAACTTTGAGCTGTGAAGATGTGGGTGCCGTGTATGTGCTGTAAACGGCAAGCTCACTGAACTAAAGCAGTTTGTTAGTGTTGTTTTGGTTCTTTCTTGTATCTTGTTACTTGCTGGCTGCCACCTTAACCCTGCTCTGCTAGCTATGGTTACCGGGGACGGGACGGTCGGGCTAACCTGTACTTCCTTCCCACGGGCGAGGCAGTGTACTTCATTGCCTGTGTCATTGTGCTTTATCACATCAACAACCGCACACAACGCCACTACCGGAAACACACAGACTGCGTGCGCTGGTCAGTGGAATGATTGAGTTTGATTAGTTTAGCTATAAAAACCAACCCAGACCTCAAAAGCTCAGGCTAGGAGGCTCAAACTCATGGGTTTAACTCATGGTAAAGAAAATGTACTGGCTGGGTCACAGGTGCAGCAGCTTATACAGAGAAGCCTAGACCTCTCTTTCCCCAACCACCTCCACCAGCTTATATGTTCCCAGGCCAGCTGAGAGATATCTCCAGCGTGTCCTGGGTCTGCCTCCGGGCCTCTTCCCAGTAGGACATGCTCGGAACACCTCAACCAAGCGGCGCCCAGGAAGCATCTTAGTCAGATGCCGGAACCACCTCAACTGGCTCCTTTCGATGTGGAGGAGCCGCAGCTCTACTCTGAGCCCCTCCCGAATGGCTGCACTCATCACCCTATCTCTAAGGGAGAGGCCAGCCACCCTTTGCAATGAGCTCATTTCTGCTACTTGTATTCGTAATCTCATTCTTTTGGTCAAAAAGCACATGACCATAGGTGAGGGTAGGGACTTAGATTGACCAGTAAATCCATCCATCCATCCATTCTCTTCCGCTTATCCGGGGCCGTGTCGCGGGGGCTGAGGAGCCCAGGCTTCCCTCTCCCCAGCCACCTCCACCAGCTCATCAGGAAGGGACCCCAAGGCGTTCCCAGGCCAGCCGAGCGATATAATCTATCCAGTGTGTCCTGGGTCTTCCCCGGGGCCTCCTCCTGGTGGGACATGCCCGGAACACCTCACCCAAGAGGCATCCTAATCACATGCCCGAGCCACCTCAAGTGGCTCCTTTGGCCGGTAAATCGACAGTACAATTTTTATTTATTTTTTTGCAAATAGAAACCAGATGAAGTGATGCTGTGCAGCTTTCACGGTGAGGTTGTCAAGTGTGGTGCTGTCAGTCAGACATGCAGAATGGCTTCATTATCACTCACTGACTCCACCGTCATCAAAGCATGATGGAAATAACGGTAGCCGCAGATGACATTTCAGTCCAGCAGCACGCTGGTCCCTGAACTTCTCTGCTGCAAGTGCTAAATAATAGCCTGCTCGGGTTAGTCTCCGCCTGCAGGGAACCAACCTTCACTTGGACTCAAGAATGATCTGAGATGTTGTAGTCAGAGGTCAGTGTGATTCTTCATTATGAAGAAAACGTAACACAAATGTTGGATATGATTAAACGTTGAAGAGAATTTATATCTTAAAGGTTCACATGACTCAAAACATGCATAATGAATAATGCATGACGGAAACGTAATGTAGAAAAAAACCTGTTTCTGTACATTATTCAGTACCAGAAACCAGGAGCAGACCCGACTGTCTGCTTAACCTGCATCTGAGCTCAGCTCCGGTCCTCATGTTGCCACTTGAGTGTTTGCACTGGAGCTTTTGGAGGGGACAGACGTGCCAACCGCGCCACCAAAATACTGAGGCCAATAACTGGATGAGATTTAAGCAGATAAATTCAAATGGGGAAACATTTTTCCTCAATAAAAACATCTAAACAGATCTTCAAAAAAGGAGGAAACCAGTGCAGGAGAGCAACTGGCAAAAGCAGTGGAGCACTGAGCAGCTGAAGGGTCTCCAAGGATCATGTTGGTGGCAGAAATATTGCCATCTGCCTTTCTCTGCAAGGGTCAGCTCTGACTCAGAGCTGTGTGCTCTGTCCATGTTTAAAGTGTGCATCAGTGGAAGTCACCAGTCAAGTTTGAAGGTTACTGCTTATTTTCCCATTGTTGGAGACAAAGATGGAGCTATTAGGAAAGTGTAAATCCAAACGGATCTTATTGACACTTTGTGTCTGCCAGACGTGTACAAATCCACAGACATTTTGCCGTGATGAATGCATCCATTGCCCTCGTGTTTCTGTACGGTGAACATACAAAAGCCCTTCTTCTCACTGAGTAAGTAAATGATCTGCTTCTCTGCAGTCTCACCATCCATCCTGACAAAGTGCGAGTGGCATCTGGCCAGACAGCAGGGGTGGATAAAGATGGCAAGGTGACTACAGCCGCCCTTACAATAACATTTAAACCCTCTGAGTGCTGCATGTTCATGTTGTGACCATCTAACTATTAAAGCGACACGCCTCACTTCCTGTTAACCTATATTCAAACATTTAGTGCGCCTTGGTTCGTTCTGATTCCTTCTTTGAAGCAATCTAAAGCCACAGGAAGAGTCAGTGATGTTTCTGTGTTTGTGGTGTGCGTCAGCCTCTGCAGCCGTGCGTTCATATCTGGGACTCCACCACGCTGGTCACCCTGCAGCAGATCGGCCTGGGGACCTTCCAGAGGGGAGTGGGATCAGTGGCGTTCTCCTTTGCCGTGAGTTGAGTGCAGCCTGACATGCTGTAAATTCCTAGTTTGATTTTCTCCAACTAGAACAAGAAACCGTCTCTTTTTCCTGGTTGCTGTGCTGACCTTCAGATGTGTTCATGTTTTGGCAAGAAATTTGTATTTTTCAAAACTTCAGGATGAATTTAGAGTTATAACAAGCATCTGAATAAAACTGGGATTCTTTGGTTCAGATACTTATCTCAGCATCTATAACGACTTCTGTGAATGACTGTTTGTGGTGGTGGTAAGGGGGTGTTCATGGTGAGCTCCCCTTGCTTGTGTGTGTGTGTGTGTGGGGGGCTGCACTGTGACTTCCACATTCTCTGATTCTGTTCTTTGTGTTTTGCTGTGATGTGTTTTAGGACTCTGGATCATTCCTGTGTGTAATTGATGACTCTAACGACCACATGCTGTCAGTGTGGGATTGTGCCAAGGGCACCAAGCATGCAGAGATCAAGGTAAAGGAGAGACAGACTCTGGCTCAGCTGTTAATGAGGCTATTACAGCTTCTGCTGAATGTGGATTTGGTGATACTGATCTATGCTGATGCTAACCTTTGACTCCACTCAGTTAACAGAAGTCAGTAAGGCATTTAGGGTGCCACAGACTTTAGAAAGTGGATAAAAATGACAATTGTGACATAGCATGTGAAAAGTCTAAATAAATATCAGCAGTAAAGAAAGCAGCTGAACGTAAAGATGCACCTGCGAGATGGTCATCAGTCATTTTTCTAAATTTTTATTTGTTAAGAAATTCATGAAGTTGTTACTAGTTGAGATTAAGGCGATACTCAGCTCCACAGAGCTCTGACTCTTTGTGGGCAGCGTGGACACCCAGCTTTGTGTACACGATAACTCGAGAATGAGCCAACATAAGATGCTCAAATTCACACCATAGATGCATTTCCTAAAAATGCTGGACGAATGCAAATCTCAGTGACCTTGATCTAAAGGTTAAAGGTCAAGTTTTCTGAAGATCTTGTGATGGCATTATCTTGAGGAGGAGGAGGTGACGTGTAGTTTTTTTTTTATCCAGCCATGCTGTAGGTGTTTACTGAGGAAGGATACAAGCTTCTCATCCTAATCCCATCAGAATGATGACGAGGTTCAAAGGCTCAAATTTGTCTTTTAATTTTTATAAAAAAGGAGAATTAAATAGACTTTTGAAGAATAACAACTGATTGTGAAGTTTGCTTAGTTTTGCCAGTAAAAAATTATGACTGGGGGGTCTGTAACTCCCCTGGCAGGGTCCCCGGAAGCTGGGTGAGTTTACAGTTATTAGTGAAATAACAGCACTCATTTCCTTATGAGGTTGGAAGGACATATTTTTATGTTCCTGCATGCATCAATAAACATGTCAGTTAATTCCTGAACACCTGGCGAGAGATGTGAAAGGAACATGAACACAGAAATCACTGCTTGGTCATTTAATGCAGATCATTTTCATGCTGTGATAGTGCCAACTCTGTTTATGCTTCTGTGTGTTCAGAGTACCAATGAGGCTGTGTTTGCTGTAGAGTTTAACCCTCGCGACAGCACCAACATCATCACCTGTGGAAAATCCCACGTCTACTTTTGGACGTTAAGTGGAGGACAGCTCACCAAAAAGCAAGGCATCTTTGGAGTAAGATGAACTTAAGCCTTACTTTTCCTGAAAGAACGTTCTGTATCCTTGAACCTGTTTAACTTGCCTGATTGCACTGGTATGAGGAAGTACTGGAAAATGAAGTTGATAGCTTCCTTATTTAGAGGCCAAAAGAGGAAGAAACATCAGCAAAGAGAACTGAAAATTGAAAGAAAATATTCAACATGTCCAAAAAAAAAAAGAAAAAATGGATGGATACACCAGTGCAGATGTGATCATATGAAATTTGTTATTAGCAAAGTATAGCACATTTTATTAACAATAGATCAAATAACTATTGTTTTCAGAAATACAAGAAGCCCAAGTTCATCCAGTGCTTTGTGTTCAGCCTGACTGGAGATGTTCTGACTGGAGACTCAGAAGGGAACATCCTGACTTGGGGAAAATCAGCTGCAGATATCAAAACGCTTGGTAAAGGAGCCAAAGGTTGGTGCTGTAGCTTCTAGTCTGCAAAATGAAATGTCAGTATGAACCTTGTCTTTATGGAGAAAATCACTGTCAAATGCACTCTCTAGTCTTATGCATTAGATTGACGTGCTCATCTTTTGAAGACTGGATAAAAAGGCAATTAATGTAGACATGACAGTAGAAATACACTCCATTGTACAGTTTCTAGTGAGATGGTGAGCAGCGGCCTTTTGGACCCAGTAAAGATGTGAAAGAGAAGCTTAATTCACACCAACAAGGAAATTATAAGTCAAGTCAAGTTGTAATAAAAAGCATGTATAACTCTCAAAATTGGTAAAAGATAGGAAGGGCTTGAATTAAGGAGAAGAAAATTGGCCCCAAAATAGAACCTTGTGGAACTCCACATAGAAGCTGTGCAGAGGAAAAAGTTGATCCTCTAAAAGTGACCTGACACGTTCAATCCAAACCACTCTATAACTATGACTTTTATCCCAACATGGTGCTCGGTGCGAGAAACTAGAATACTGTGGTTGACTGGGTCAAAGGCTGCTGTACGATCAAAAAGCATTAAAATAACCTAGCAGACAAAGCTAGCATGACATTATCATTGTCAGCAAACGAATGAGTTTGAAGGTAGGTGTGCATGTCCACAAGGGCGCCTTCATTTGACTCAAGTGATGCGTTTTAGCTAATCAGAAGCTTTAAGAGCCAATAAATTAGAACTATAGTGTATTCGTGGCTGGATTGTTTTTGTATTGTAAGGGTTTAAACTCTTTTTATTTACCAATGGTTTTTCAGGTTAAGTGCATTTTTTTTTTGTCTTTGTCTTGAACGTCCCACAGAAACCTTCCAGATCATGCGGCAGACAAAAGCGCACGAAGGCAGCGTGTTCACCCTGTGCACCCTGCAAGGAGGAGGTCTGCTCAGTGGCGGAGGGAAGGACCGTAAGATTATCCGCTGGAGTGCTGACCTGGCACCTGAGAGAGAGTGTGAGGTGAACTACAGCTGTGTGTGTGTGTGTGTGTCTGTGTGTGAGACAGCTGGTGGAGAGCTTTGTGAAATGCCTTTGAGACTAGAGGGAGAGGCTTGTTCATTAATAGCATTTGTCCAGATTCCAGAACAGTTTGGGGCAGTCCGCACCATTGCAGACATGGACGAAGAGGAGCTGTTAGTTGGTACGACTCGAAATGCCATTCTCAGAGGAACCTTCTCGGACGGCTTTGTGGCCATAGTGCAGGTATGCTAATAACATCAGTTTTTAGATGCTCGATGAGCATTTGTTTGCTACCAAGAGATAAAACCACATGAACTTTTTTTTAGATCTAAGTTACTTTCAATTTCTTTCCTGAATCAGTTGTATTTGCCTATCTGCAATTGCACGAATAAAGCCTCAGCCAGACTGGTTGGCAACCTCCGGCCACTGGGGAAAATGTATATGCCCCCTAGCAGTTGGAAAGGGTACTAAAAACGTCCTTGCGATTCTTTTGGGCACTAGCATATTGCCACAGTTGTCCATCGTTTGCATGGAAGACACTGACCTGTCGGCAAACACTCACCAATTACTTGCCAAGTGACTTGAAAAGTGTGATGGGAACCATAAATGGAGAACGGAGAACGTTCACGCTGCTTTTTAAAAGTAAAAACTTCAAAAGGAGCCATTTTTACTTTGAAGGTCAACTGTCGTTGTTGCTGGTTTGCATCACACTGTCCAGTCTCACGACTGCAGCTTCCATGTGACATGCAGGCAACCTTGTCCGAAGCAAATGCAACCAGGTTTCCGGTGCAGGTCTGACCTCTTTGCAACTGGAGAAAGTGACTGCCAGCATCATCCAAAAACCACCCACCAACCATTTGGGAAATTCACATTTTCCTTATCAACCCTTGGTTGCCAGGAGGCCTACGTGACTGGAGCTTCAGCAACAAGTTTCACAGCCACCAGCAATCAGCTGCCAACAGGTCAAGACAATATTTCTCTAGCAAGGACTGCTTGTCAGCAGGTTGCCATCTCGTCTCCAGGCCTGTGCCACTCATTGAAGCTGATATGTTTGCTACATAAATTAAAGGAACACTGACAAAGTGTGAGAGGATAAGATCTGCTTGAATAAAAGCATAGCCAACATCTTGATAAGCTCTTGCATACATATTTTACAGACTGTTGAAAATTGTCTGTAAAATTGAACATGAGTCACTCTGACTGCTTTGTGCTGTTGTGATAGGATGGTAAACTGAAAACTACTGTAGCTGTGGAATGTCGCAGTCACCACTTCACTGTGGCAAACACAATTTCATGACACTCCCTGAGCTTAAGTAGCTGTTGGCCCCGGGCTTTCAGTGCACTGTAATGGGAGAAGGGGCGAGATGAGTACCTTGTGCCTGGCTGACTGGGGGTTATTGAACAAGCTGATTGCGAGGCATTAAGCACAATTGCCCATGACACCAGCACTTCTACCACTCTGGTTGTTAATGTCAGGCTCCTGGGACACCTTGGTACATCTGGCTGCCTCTGGCATTAACCAGCCCACACCTCTCCCCAGTGATTAGCATATATGACAGCTGGGTCAAAATACTGTTAAAGCTGGGTTAGCTTTAACAGTAAAGTGCTCATCACTGAGCTGCAAGCATTCATTAGAGGTGGCTCTCCTCAACAGGATGGCTGTCAAACATGCTGTCACACTATACAGGTTTACTGATGCGGCGCATGTGTCAGTGATGGGACGCTGAAACCCCTGACCAGTGGCAGAATATAACTTACAAAGCAATAGTAATAATGCTAATAATTACAATATCATAATAACAGTAAAACACAACTCCAAAGTGTTTTATGGTTTAAAAGAGAAACATTAAAAAAAATTAAAAAGAGTGGTGTAAAGAGGTGTACATGTCCTAACATAGGGACATAGGGTCGCACATTCATTCACGTGTCCATAGTTTGAAGCATTTGGCGTAAACTGTAATGAAAACAGAACTGGTCTAAGTATTTCTTGAGGGACGGCACAAAGGAGATGTCTAGCGCCAAATCACAACAAACTCAAGGTGCCTCAAGGCGCTTTATATTGTAGGTAAAGACCCTACAATGATTACAGAGAAAACAATCAAAACGACCCCCCGTGAGCAGCACTTGGTGACAGTGGGAAGGAAAATCTCCCACTCCAGCAGAACCAGGCTCAGGGAGGGGTGGTCATCTGCTGAGACCGGCTGGGGCTGTGGGGAGGGAGAGGGGTCAGGGATTAATCATAACTAATGATTAAATGCAGAGTGGGATGGTTCAGGGTCACCTGATCCAGCACTAACTATAACCTTTATCATAAAGGAAAGTTTTAAGCCTAATCTTAAAAATATATGTGATATATGTGATACGGTACTATGAGGTCTTAAGATAAAATGGCGCCTGATTACTCAAGACCTTGATCATGCTGAGGACTCTTTCCTGCATCAGCCAGTTTATTAGGTACACTTTCTTCATTGCATAAATTTGACAAGGTGCTGGAAACATTCCTCAGACAAAGGTTTGCAAATAAGAAAACCTGGTATCATACCTGGGAATGATACCAGGGGAAGCTTTAGCCTAAGCATCCAGCTGAGCTGGATTCTTTGCTCTCATATCCAAGCTGTGCCTCGGATATTACAATCAGTTCTCTACCTGCAAAATAACGGTTTCTCCAGGCCTCCAAATGTGCCGTCAGAGGCAAGACATATTTTAGGGACTTCAAGCGTCCATCACTCTGTTAATCCGAGCTCCTCTCCTCAGAGTGCGTATTTATAGAGCCATGGTACATAGTGCGTCTTTCCCTTGGAATTCTTTTCAGGCAAACTTGGATGGTCAGTCTGTTTTTAATAAAGGTGCTTCTGGCATGTCGCTTTTATTATTGAGGTGTTTCATGTATCAGTAACAGCCTAAAAATCCTGCGATAAGAAGTCTGGTCCACCCATAAAGCTATGGAAGCTTGTTTTCGCCACTAAAAAAAAAATCTGTAACTCGAAATTTTGACTTATTAACTTTCCAGTTATTCTCTCGGAATTTTGAGTTATTTTCTCGAAATTTCAAGTTACCTTCTTGAAATTTTGAGCTACCTTCTCAAAATGTCGAGTCACGGATGGCGATTTTTATTTATTTATTTGTAGTGGCAGAAACAGGCTTCCATAGTAAGCAGTTTGAATGCAGAGTTGGGAATATTACAAGTATAGAGGGGTTCTCCTGTAGCTACTACTTTGAAAGGTTACTCCTAAAACCGCCTGTCCATTAGCTATAAAACCTGGGTTTATAGGGGGTCAAAGTGGCCCCTGAGTACATGTAACTGATGCAGAGTGTTGAGACTGCAGCTGGCATCAGAACTGTAGAAATGTCTCAGCTAACCGCTGGAATTTGGCCTGCTGCGCACAGCTCGGTTGTATTTGTGCAAACCAAATTGCACTCACGCACAACACACAGAATGCTGTAGCCTGAAGCACCACTGGCAAATCATAGAAACCGCTCACAAGTTTAATCAAATGACCAGCAGAACGTGACCGGAGCCCAGAGAGGTGTGCAGTATTACACTGTTGGCCTATGGGGTAGTTCTGAAGCAACATGTAAGCCGCAGCTCTGATTTTGTTGCTTCTGTGTGTGTGTGTGTGTTTCTCAGGGGCATGTTGATGAGATGTGGGGACTGGCTACTCACCACTCTCAGAACATCTTCCTCACCTGCGGCCACGACAGGCAGGTGTGTTTGTGGAGCACGGAGACGCACAAGCTGGACTGGTGCATCACCCTGGAGGTAGGGCTCACGGCTCCTGATGGAACCCTTATTCTTTAAGTTGTTCAATGATATTGGAGACATTTTCAGCAAAGTGCGCTCTGTGCGTCAGTTTGAATGAATTCCTGCGTGTCTCTGGCAGGAGTACGGCCTGTGTGCTGATTTCTGCCCTAATGGAGCCGTGGTTTCAGTCGGCCTCAGCACAGGAAGGTAAAAACAGCTGGAAGCAGCAGCAGTCTAACACTGAAAACTAGTTTAAATTCATCAAACATTTTAATATTTCATTAGATAGGTTTTTGGATAATTATACAGTTTTTGTCATTTTGCCTTTCTACATCATTACAGTGCCTTTTTGGTCTTTTATTGATGGTGTACAGTAGAGAGACGGGGGAAGACTGCTCGTCCTCTGAGCCACCCAGGCACCCCAGAGAAATTACAAAATGAGTTCAAATCTGTGCACCTAGTCCTTTTTCGAAGATGTATGCTGTACAAGCACCACCAGTTCAAGGAAATCATTAAAAGCCTAAAATTACCCAGGATGAGTGTAGGTAAACGTCTGACTACAACCTCGTGCTGCACTGTTAACACCACACTCAGTTTATTGGTTTGTAACGGTTACTGCTCCTTCCCTTCTTCCTCTCACCATGCACATGCCATCAAACAGTTCCTTATAGGCAGTTCATTTCGTGCCAAATGAACTAAATATTTAACCACCTAAATCAGTTTAACCCAGAGAGATACCTGCTCTAAGAAATTCATATCCAATCCTAATCCCAACATTTGAACTCCTCGTACAATCAAACCTCTTCCTGCTTCAAGATTACACTACCCTAAACCTCCACCATTACTGACCCTGCAGGGTAGAGTCATCATCCTAATTACCTATCTAATCTCACCATAACAAACATTCACGGTTCTCATTTCTTTAGCAGATCCTTGACAACATTAAACAACTTCTGAAATACCAAAACTATCATCAGAGGCAACTTTAACACTGTCCTAGACCCAGCAGTTTACACAACAGGAACAGGAAGTGACGAATGTCTCTACAGAGACAATAAGACAATACATGGAAGATTTTTTCGTATTTTTCGCCAATGTAGTCGATCACGAATGCCTCAATTCATTCAATACCAATAAGTAACCATTCACCCATTGGGCCAATGCTTCATAGCAGGTAATTCCCAAAACACCCCACTAGATGGCGCTCTAATGTCTCTCTTCTCAAAGACCCAAAGTTTTTAAAGGTGTGAGTGGACATCCTTCATGACATTAATATTCCAAACAAGGATTCCTGCTTTAACCGTCTGGTGTCGACGGACCCCAGCAGCCTAAATCAGAGAAGCCCAGACCTCCGTCTCTCAGCCACTTCCTCCAGCTTATCTGGGGGAACACCGAGGTATGATCTCTCCCGCGTGTCTAGGTCTACCTTGGGGCCTCTTCCCCCAGGAGGCGTCCTGGTCAGATGCCCGAATCACCTCAACTGGCTCCTTGTGATGTGGAGGAGAAGCGGCTGTACTTTGAGCCACTGCATTCCTCCACCCTGTCTCTAAGGGCGAGGCTAGCCACCCGTCAAAGAAAGCTCATTTCTGCTGCTTGCATCCACAGTCTTGTTCTTTCAGTCAATACCCAAAGCTCGTGACCACACACTCCCCTCCAAAAGTATTGGAACAGTGAGGCCAATCCTTTTATTTTTGTTGTAGACCAAAAACATTTGGGTTTGACATGGAAAAAAAAAAAAATCACTATGAGACAAAAGATCAACATCTCAGCTCATCTCATTATCTTGCTGCGTGATGAAGGATCTCCCAGTCAGTTTGGTTTCACCTTTCTTTAAATTGAAAAAATGTTTCTGTAGACCTCTGAGTTCATCGCACTGCTGCCATCATGGTGACATCGTCACTGAAGATTAATTAAACTGTCCCGGAAGTAACCATGCAGCCCAAACCATGACATCACCTCCACTGTGATTCACAGATGAGCTCGTATGTTTGGGATCATGAGCAGACCCTTTCTCCAAACTTTAGCCTCTCCGTCACTTTGGTAATGGTTCATCTTCGTCTCATCAGTCCATAAAACTTTGTCCCAGAATTCTTGATGCTTGTCTCTGAACTTCTTGGCAAATCCCAGCCTGATCTCCCTCTGGAGGTTGCTGCTGATGTCACTAACAGCTGTTTCTTTACAGCACTTACAATGCTCCTGTCACCAGCTGCTGTTTTCTTTGGTCTACCTGTTCCACATCTGTTACTTAGCGCACCAGTGATGACTTTCTTCTTCAGTACCTTCCAAATGGTTGTTTCTGGCTATGGCTGATGTTTGGCTATGGCTCTGATTTTCCATCTTCTCTCAGCTTTACAGTTGCTTGTTTTTCACTCACAGACAGCTCTCCGGTTTTAGTGTTGGTTACTCCTCTAACTATAAATGCACAGGCAAAACCCAAATCTGAAACTGAGCGTAGACATTCAGTGCTACTTATTACTTGAATAATAAATCTAACAGGACACACCTGGGCAACAAAACACACCTGTCAGTCACATGTTGCAGCACCTTTGCTCACATGAAAAATGGGTGGATTCAGACAAAAGCTGCTATCCTCTGTGTGCTAGATCCAGATGTGAATACCTAGAAAGAAAAGCTGAGATGATGATCTTTTGTCTCATATTTATTTTCTAATGTCAAACCCAAATGTTGTCAGTCTGCAGCCAAAATAAAGGGATTTTCTTTTCTTTTCCAATGGTTGAGCCTGGGTTTGACACCGTTCTGTGCCAGTTGCTGTGTGTCTTCCCGTTACGCTCTTTCCCACGGTTCCTGTCTTGTCTCAATAGAGTCTAAAAAAATGGACTTTCCCTGCCAGCACACATAGGTGGGCCCCATATAGGATAAGTGAGGGCACACATTATGGGCCCCATACGGGTTTGTCCGCAGTTTCCATGGTGGCCCTACATGGATTTGCCCAGATAGATATTAAAAATGTGCTCATTCGGACCCAGATGGTCCATGCGTGCATGGGCTATGCATGCCTATTCAGGGTCTTTTAATATCTATCTGGGCAAATCGTTGTAGGGCAACCATGGAAACTGCGGACAAACCCGTATGGGGCCCATAATGTGTGCCCTCACTTATCCTATATGGGGCCCACCTATGTGTACTGGCAGGGAATTGCTGTGCACTGAACAAAATGTGAAGTTTTATGGCAAAATTTGATGCTTAGCACTTTGTCCTGACCATATAACATTTGTCATACTGAGTTACAGTTTACTGCATATTCATTTTTCTTTACTTAATGATTTCAAAGCAGTTAATGCTAATCTTTTTGTGTTATTGTAAAATGTAATAATGTCCCTACATTCCTGTGAGGGCGAAGAGGCCTAGTTATAATCTGGTCTCCTTTAATCCATCTGAATTCCACCATGGATGTGATGGGTCAGTCCCACACTGGGAACAGTCCCAATGAGCAGCCCAGTAAACAGCAGTCACATGGAATGGAAATCTAAGATTTGCCCGTGTCCATGCTGCGTGAAGATGTTTGTGTTATCAGGTAATGTGGTTGGAACAACATTAGCACGGATCACTTTGTCTTTTGAAGCTATTCTGAGTACCGGTGTTTATCTGTGTCCTTCTCATACCATGTGCTGCTGTCACAAATTTATTTGAGTGGCAAAGACCAGATGCAGCTGAAGCGCTCTGAGGTAAATAAACAGGACTGAACATCAGTCAGAGGCAACAGAGGCATTCAGTACTGTAGATGCTTCTCCAAGCTTTTCCTACTCATCTCTTGCTTTCTGTAAGTTAGCCGTGTATTAGCATCAATTATATACCAAACCATCTTGTTAATTCATTGGTCGGTCCTACAACTCATATTGAGACTTTAGACGAGTCTGCTGCTGTCACATTTTGAGGTGCACAGGTAATAGCTTCATCTCTAGACTGAGAATCTTTGGAGTCCCAAACCTCCTATTTTTTGAAGCTCAAAGGTTTTTTTGCTGGAGTTTATACATTTGACATTGGGCTTTCTTGAGATTTTAGCACACACACACACACACACACACACTTGCATAGGCAGTGTTGGCTGTTCCCAGATATAGAAAAGTAGCCAATATATCCCTGAC
>VUQK01012654.1:44932-56860 GCA_015106715.1 Bujurquina vittata
TTCTGCTTGTTGGTACGATGCTTGTGACCTCAGTGTTGTGAACAGGAAACACTTGGACCAAGAAAACTGGTTATATTTAATAAAAGATAAAGTAACAGTCAAAGAGAGATAATAGGTCAGCTGGAGGGCGAATGACGGTCGAAGGCAGGGACTGATAGTAGTTTTGGTCATGGAGACATTTGTGATGGCTTAATTTAGCAAGAGCAAACTTCAGTTAACTCAAAAGGTAGATGTCATTGCAAGATCTCCTTTATCCAAATAAAAGATCCAGATACCAGTCACAACAATTGTAAGCAGACTTACCAAAAGGTATGATTTAATTTGTGACAGGACTTGTGATGTACTTTTCCAGGAAAGCTGCATAAATGTGTATAAAGTGTTTGTGTTTCCATCAGTGTGTCGATGCATCTCTCTCTCTGTCCTTTCCTCTCTCTCATTCAGTGTCTCTGTGCTTGCCACGTCACTCCTGGTCCTGCAACTAACTGGGTCTCTCCCTTGTTTTCCTCTCTCTGTTTAAATACCACCTCTTACACGCTTCTCCTCATCACCCTTCCTACCTACCTCGCTGCACCGGTGTCTAAGTGTAGCACTGTCCACTGCATGGAGTGTGCCACTGTCTGCAGGTTGTACGGTGGTTGTATCTAAGGCTGCATGCACACAGTTGAGGTTGTTTTTAAGGCTGTATCAGCATCAACTGAACGAGGGTTTGGAGGGCTTAAAATGTGAATTTGATATTGATGGAACACAAATTTATAGTTACGACTGTTCCTCTGATACTAGCTAGTAACGTTAAGTGACGTGGCTAGAGTGAAGATGGTTCACTATATAATGCTTCATATTTCAACAAAACAGCAATGTAGTTATGTAAAGAAACACTATAGAGTATATTTAGGGCACATGCATTTACTAAAACGGCATGTGTGCTTCTGCTGCTGGGATGCAGTCATACTGAACATGAGTCATAAAGATGCACCAGAGGAGAATGGTTATAGCGTTTACAGCCACACTCAGACTGTAAAAACACAACACACACATTAATGCATGCTCTGAAAACAGCTTAGTGCTAGCTAAGTGAAATGTTCCACTCAAACATAACTGCAGCTAATAACAGAAAGTGATCAATTATTTCCCATTTTGCTCATCTGCTGTGATCTCCGAGTACATTACAGTATGAACAGGGTATGAACTCATCCACAGCAGATTGAGAGGCAATGACAGGTGACATGGTTTCCATTTTTTAAATGATTTACACTTCTCATTTCCTCAGTCATTAAGGTTTTTAAACTATTAAAACATCCTATTAACACTTGCAGTTCATTGCAAGAATTTGTATTTTATTACTGAAGAAATTGATTAATTATCCTTTGGCTGAGCAAATATTTAATAGTGATTATTAGTGAATACAAATGAGACCTTTGTCAACTTGAAATACAATCCTGATTTGATGCATCGCTGCACTGAGAAGTATCCACTCCAGCCACGTCGCTCCCCAGTTTAGTGTGAGGCTGCACAGGCATCTCTAAGCTGATGTGTAACAACTGCAGTCGAGTATCGTCCAGCAAGCCTAACTGAACTTTCCCTCCCTCATTCCTCCTGCAACAGATGATGGTCAATAGGACTACTGAGGTATACACACACTCCTTTCATTCTCCACAGATTCACTACACAGTCCCATCCCTTTGTCATCTCTCTTTCCTTTCTCTGCACCGCCTTCCTTTCTTTCACTTCCACAGCACTCGGTGGTGTACATTTAGTTCATTTTGCATTTTCTTATAGTTTCACTTGATTTGATAAGGTACAATAAGAGGCCACCGTGCATGGCTGATGGGAATGGCCGAGCCACTGCTGTGGGTCCTGCGCTTAGGCACCGCACACTCTGCTCATCACTAACTTTTAGCTTTTTAATTTGATTTTTCACCCTAAATCTTTTTGCAGTTTTTGTTTGTTTGGGTTTTTTTTGTTTAGTTTTGTTCATTTAACTTTTGTCATCAGTTCAGAAAGACCCTTTGGTTTTCCTCGCCACTTTGGCCCTAATTACATCTAGAAATACTGCCTATTGTAAACACAATGACTGAGTTATTTAGTTTATCAGTTTATTTTTTGTGATTTACTTTCTGCAAGGTTTTGATTTGATTATTATTGTGCTCTTGTATTTTGAGTAAAGCTATGAATGTATACTGTCTATTAGTCTGTCTTGTAATTTTGTCTCTTTGTTGTGTTGCATGACTTCTGCACTATGATTAGTAGTTTAAAGTACTGTTTACATACTGAATGATGACTGATAATAACCTGTTGCAAAAGTAAGATAAACTATAATAAACTGCAGCTTAAGTATGGAAGTCCAGAGATGCCAAATAATACTGAATTCTTTTAATGTAACTGAAATATTGTTTCCTGTGTGTGCCGATAAATATCTGACAAAACTGATGTGAAATTTAAAGTCATGATTCAAAATGCAAAATATTGCTTCAATCACAGCAATAATAAAATCAAAAGTCAGTAACTTTTGTTTTTATTTGTAAATGGCAGACAATCAGCCGCCAAAGTCATTTTAAAAATCCACATTTCTTTCAAATCTGTTCAGAATCCAGAGAAAATCCGTTGAATTACACCGTCTCATCTCCAGCCAGTTTCATGATCAATGTTATATCAAATTCAGCTTTAAAATGTATTTAGCACGTATAGAGTGCACAGTAAGCAAAACATTTTCAAAAATGTGTATTTTTCATGTTTTTAAAATTCTGATTAAACTGAAAATTATTTCTTAATTGAATAATTTTCAGCAGTAATTATTTATTTAACTGTTATTCTTTTTTTCCAATACATAATGAGCACACAATTGGAAAACTGGCATTAATGTTGTTTATATGGTCTTCCATACTTCACAGCATCTAGATAACCTTTTATTTTTCAAATGCATGCTTTTCTTTAGAGAACCTTCCAGTCGATGCCAAATAAACTCTACTACTGAAAACAAGGCAAATCAGTACCGGCATGGAAAGCTTGTGAAACTTATATATAAACTTTCTGCCTAATATCTTAGCATAGAAAAGCATGTTGCATCCATGCTTCCTTAATTTGCACCATTCTAAGCGTTTGACTGTGTAAAGTTTTGAAACCATCACGTTAGTCACTGTATTCTTCACACTTTTGTAAAAACCTTTTTCACATTAAATCGGACCAACACTTACAGAATGGCAAGGTAAGGCAAGAATTTCACAACTCCTCCAACCTACTCTTCAGTCTCTAACTTTTCTGATATATGATTCTTTGCTAACTCTAATAACTCTCTGATGTACAGTTACCATAGTGCTCTTTGGTGTTGATGGGGAAACCTTAACTTTGTTATGCACCACTTTATGGTTTGACTATTATTTGGTGATAATTTTGGGTATAATATATGTTGTCCATCTTTATGTCAGTCTTGATGACAGTCTCTGTGTACTGTTCGCCTTCTTGTCTGCTTTTGATCTTCTTGGGTTTTGTTTTTTCATTTCACACTTATTTAAAGCCTTTATTCAGTTTCTGTGAGTTACACACAGCTTGCATGGAAGTGATGTGTGTGTTATTATATTCTGACTTGCATATTAGTACCAACCAAATAATATAAGATTATTTTTAAGTCAGACTTTCATTGTCCTTACTTTAATTTACTTGTTTTACTCTTGATGTTTGATGCAGCTTTTGCATGCTGGGAAGACTAAAGGTCAAGAGGCAAAGTTGACCTGATAGCAAAGCTAATGTAGGCCCTCTCCCCTCCTCTGTGTGTGTCTGTCTGCACCTTTCTGTCCTCCAGAGTGGCTTCACGCCTCTGCATATTGCCGCCCACTATGGGAATGTCAATGTGGCCACGCTCTTGCTGAACCGAGGGGCAGCGGTGGACTTTACAGCAAGGGTAGGAAAGCACCCTAATTTGCGTCTGATAAATGAATTTGTTGGCAAAAAGGCTTCATCTCAAATAAAAATATTGATCCTTAAATATGTGGGTGAGATAAAAGCAGGATAATAATGGCTTTAAAATACAAATATGAAAAATATGTCAGTGGGTAATTCTACAGTCTACAAACAGCAGTGGTGAGGACTTTAAAGTAAGTGATTAACCTCAGTCTTCCATGGTAAAAAAACTACCTGAAACAATCAGCTTTGTCATTTTTGACTAACGTGCCCTAATTTCTTTTCTTTTCTTACACGTTGATGTTCTAATGTACTTTTGTCAGCACTTCCTCCGTTCTCAGTCTTTCAGTCCAGTCCAGTCATCCTGCTCCCCTGAGCACTGACACTGGATCAAGACACAACCTAATCAAAAGGCCAGATTTAGATACCTGCCAACCTTTCCTCGCTTTCAGACAACTCAGCTGTCCTCTTCAGACCTTTTCATATTTTTTTCCTTTTTAAACAATGCCACAATCAGATTTCCTATTTTTAAACCACAAAAGCAGTGTGGCTAAAAATAGCTCCTTGTTCATGTCTCACTTTGAAACAAAACAGCCACACGTGCGCACACACACACACACACACACAACATAGATATAATATGCAAATATTAGATAAATATTTAATTTTGAAGCATTTGTTCTGGCTTGCCTGCAGAATGGAATCACTCCACTACACGTGGCCTCGAAGCGTGGAAACACTAACATGGTCCGCCTGTTATTAGATCGTGGCTCTCAGATTGACGCTAAAACGAGGGTGAGTACCCCAAAAACACACAACTAATATAAGACTGTCTCAGCCTTGGGGGCAATTACACTTTAAACCACAGCACAGCTTCACCTCTCTCTGTTTCACTAGCTAAGCTCTATGTTGCCATATCTTTGCTAAGGCTAGTGACACACTCACACAGCGCTGCAGCTGACACATCCACAGTAGTAACAAATGGTCAACGTATTATAATCGTGTTCATTACAAACAGCAGCTGTAATCCGGGTGCTGTTTCTAGTTCATTCTGACCTTTAGGGCTGTAAGTCAGTGGATTAAATTCTCTATCACGCTTCATATCATGACCTAGTTCTGTAATTTAGCCGTGTGCCAGCTAGCAGCCATATTATTAGCTGTATCTGGCTATAACAACAGTGCTGCTGTGTAAAATGTAGAAGAAATCAGAATATGAAATGCATTTTAATTCATTTAACCCCTTTATTTAATTTGAAACAGATACTCAAACAAATACAATTATGAAACTGAGAAATATATTCTTATGTGAAGACTGTATGCCCATTATAGATTCAAAGAACTTGGGGACCATGTTTGACACTGTGTTGGTTCACCTCTTCTTTTAACAACCGGTTGCTGTAAATTTTCCCATTCTTTCTTGAAAAAGGATTTCAGCTTCCAAGCAGTTAACACCTCCTTTGTTGCATTATATGTGTTAAATATGGCACTAATGTTGCCATCACAAAGGTGCAGGTAATTCACACTATGCTCTAATGGACCCTTTATATAATATCAGAGCAGTTGGATTTTGACCAGCTGGGTGGTCCATCTCCCCTTTAACCTGAGCACAAATTCAAATGTTCATAAGGTACACCAGATCCCAGCGTTTTAACTTCCATCCATTTCCATCCGTTCCTTCCAGCAGCCTTCTCTCTCGGAGAAGCCGACAGTGTGTCTGAATATGTTTTTTGAATTTGCAGGGCAGGGGTTTTGTTTGCATTTGTGTGGTTTTATGAATTCAGCTCATTAGCTTTGAGATGTTCCACCAGTTTTTAGCAGTACACAGCTTCTCCAGTCTTTTGTAGCCCCGTCCATACTTGCTCACTCCAAATTTGAAATGAATAGATACTTTCCAAAAAACTTCTAATATCTTGTTGTGTGTTTTTCAATTAAATATAAGGACAGAATTATTAGTACTTTATTAAAAACGGGTCCATTCTTGTGATTTTTTTCTATATAAATAAAACTGAGTTAAAGTTAAACCACCATTCTTCTGTCTAGGGTCTGTTGAATGTTATAGATTATAAAATAATTCTTTGCATGTGTTCCATAGGACGGTCTGACTCCCCTTCACTGTGCTGCTCGGAGCGGTCATGATACAGCTGTGGAGCTGCTGCTGGAGAGAGGAGCACCTTTACTTGCTAGGACCAAGGTCTGTCATATCCACCAACTGAATTTACTGTGCCATAGTGAGGCTAAATCTTGGAGGCCTCATGATATCGCCTCCTGACCACTTCCATACAGTATTCTGTGATGCTGATCAGTATGAGTAGAGTCTGAGCATAGATGAGAACCTGAGACAACAGCTGTCATCCGCCCTCTTTGAATACTATTGCTGGTTTTGGCTCATCTCAGCAGAAAAGAATATTGTGTAGTCTGAACCCCGACATGAGCGTTGTTTTACTTCAGGGTACGGATTGTGCTCGTGCATATTCCAGGATTTATTTCTGTAGAGAGGCAGCGACTGAGACTTGAGAGCAAGTCGGCTCTGACACATTGCTGATTGGCAGCAGCAAATGGAGCAAAAAGAAAGGAAGAAAGAAATGCAGCACTTTCTGCAGCCCACTCATATAAACAGACTGAAGGAGTAAAAGTTGGAATTTATCCCTATTATTTATAGTAAAACAAGATGCTGTCATTTTAAAAGCAGAAAGAAGTGATACATATAACAGGCTTCTCATTAAAGTGCTATGAATATGTGAAGCTTTTGAGTGGTGCTGCATATAAATAAGCATTTGCTAAATAACAGAAACAACCCTGGAGTCAAGCGATTTGGACTTTGAACTGGTTTGTATGTAGAATGGAGCTGTCTACACACATCAATGATCAGTTTCATGTCCTCGCCCACAGTTAAGTTATGTTTTTGGTCCCGTTTGTCTGTTTGCAGGCTAACTCAGAAAAATGGGAACAGATTTCGATCATCATTTTTTGGAGTTGTTGGGGATGGTACAAGTAACAGTTGATTATATTTTAGTGGTGTGCCAGATCACGATCTGGATCCAGGAATTTTTAAAAAGATTCTTTATCACTGTGAGATGGGGACGATATTCACAAATTAATGCCATCTTGAAAGTTTTTGAACCAAAATTGATGAGATTTTGCAGAAATGTTCTTTAGGGGCCGAAGAATATAAGATTATATTTTCAAGGTCAAAGGTCATGGTCACCAAAAATTGTAAGAATCACCATCTCAAAAGGTTTTATAATAATAATAATAAAAATAAAACATATCCAGACTATATATATGCTGTGATCTGTTCGTGTGGATCTCTTTATTTAAATATAAAATCATATTTTACAGTTGTTAAAAGCCAATAAAATACATTTTTTAGTCTTTGTGATGTAGTAATTTATGATAGTGGTATTAATTACAGTTTAATATCTGCATATAAAACTTTGGGGTGGGGAGGTGTGAATTCCTTTCAAGTTTATGTTGAGCTAAAAAGGAAACTTACAAATGCAAAGTTTCTTTTAGCCTCCTGGGGGCTCTCCAGAGTCAATGTGGCAAACACATAAGCTCACAGTGGTTTATTTTATTACCAATAATGCAGCTTTTCACTTGTTGAGTGTGAGTCAAGTATTCATCCTTTGTTTAACAACTCAAAACACAATTTGTTGTTTAGCCAATTGACAGGATTGGTACTTTTGTGCTTTTCTGCTCTCACTGAAAGTACTTTTACTACAAGCCACATTCTCCCACATATTTATGCAGCACTTTAGTCACACACACACACACACACACACACACACACACAGATGCATCAAGGAAAGTTTGGGAATCTGCATCTTGCCCAAGAGCACTTTGACATACAGTCCACCGCAGCCACAGACTTCGGGAGACAAGATGTATGAGGGGCAGCGATGCTGAAGATAAAAACAATCATACTTAAAAAGAAAAAATCATGGCAAGATCAAAAGGCTAGTCGTGATATACACCTTGATGGGCAATCTATATTAAATAATATATAAAATTTTGACTGCACAGCCTATTTTCTGCCTCTTCCCACCTTTTCCTTGCTAAACTGAACTGCCTCTCCCTCACTTTTAGAATGGGCTGTCCCCTCTCCACATGGCAGCACAAGGTGACCACATTGAATGCGTCAAACACCTCCTACAGCACAAAGCTCCTGTTGATGATGTCACACTGGACTACCTGACGGCGTTGCATGTGGCCGCTCACTGCGGTCACTACAGAGTCACCAAACTGCTGCTGGACAAAAGGGCCAACCCTAATGCCAGGGCACTGGTAGGTTACAAAGAAACCATTAAGCGACCCCTCAGTGGAAATTGAGCCAGCTAATATGGCAATTCTTGTTAACTACAATTCGTTGTATTTCCTCCACAGAATGGCTTCACCCCGCTGCACATAGCCTGTAAGAAGAACCGCGTGAAGGTGATGGAGCTGCTGGTTAAATATGGAGCTTCAATCCAGGCCATTACAGAGGTGATTTACACATAACCTAACAGTGATTGCCAGAGAACAACTGAAGATAAAAATAAAAAAAAACAACTCAACTGATGGGCACTATGTGAGTAGTAGTCTTATCTTAATCTATGTTATCCAGTGGTATCTATTCTGCTTTTTCCTGTGTTCAGTCTGGTCTGACGCCCATCCATGTAGCAGCCTTCATGGGTCACCTGAACATTGTCCTGCTCCTGCTGCAGAATGGAGCCTCGGCTGATGTCAGCAATATTGTGAGTGATGGGAAACAAGCCAATGTCACAGGGGAAGTGGCTGCAATCATTTGCTCTCAAGTCAAATGAAAACATTATGACAGTGATGGGTTTGCAGAATGTGTGCTGACTCGTTTCAACCACATGTTGCTGCATGTTGTGTGTACAGCGTGGGGAAACAGCCTTACACATGGCAGCCCGGGCAGGTCAGGTGGAGGTGGTCAGATGTCTCCTGAGGAACGGAGCAATGGTAGATGCACGGGCACGGGTAAGACTGCTGTAATCGCATCCACACACCATAAAAACAGCTGACGTTTGGATTTTGATGAGGAATAATAATGATTCAAACTGTGTGTCCTGATCAGGAGGAGCAGACGCCGCTTCACATTGCATCCCGCCTGGGGAAAACTGAGATTGTGCAGTTGCTGTTGCAGCACATGGCCCATCCTGATGCCGCCACAACCAATGGCTACACCCCCCTCCACATCTCTGCCAGGGAGGGGCAGGTGGAGACTGCGTCAGTCCTGCTGGAGGCGGGGGCTTCACACTCACTGGCCACCAAGGTGAGCGGTGGAAAAGACTTACAGTTCATTTTCTTCTTTTAATTTGACCAGTGGAGTTGAAGCTGATTCAAGCAGAGGCAGATATTTGGTTGTTGGTCTGAGTAAGAAAACTTGTTCTGATTTCACTCAATGCTTCACCCTCCCGTGTGGTTATTTAGTGCTATATAATATCAGGTGACCTGATTGATTCATGCAGGAAAACTCATAATAGCATTGTGAGCATAAGGTAGCCCTTTGAGACCTATAATAGTCTGCCAGATCATATCATTACAGTTACACATGCTGTAGTACTATTGTGTGGAATATTTCAACTCACTATCCATCAATAGACCCTTCAGAACCCTAGTTATATTCATATGTATGAAAGTAACCCATAGTAACTACATAAGGTAGCTAAAGAGTGCACTAACCCACAAAGAAATTAAAAACCATTTTCTGTATCTACATATTATGTTAGATACAGAAAGGCCATGGCTGTACGTGCTAATGTACACGACAAAGCGCATGGAGGACGTTTTGTTGTTAGCGCTTTCTACGTGATTTTTGCAAGAAGCAGGATACAGCGCTGTGGGACATGTTGAATGCATTATATGTGAGCGTAAATGCTCTGGTTTTATATGCAAAAAAGAAGGTCCTGGGTGTGAGTCTACACACAAAGAAATAGAGGTACGAGAATGGACCAAAGCTTTGTCGCTCCAGCTGTACCCTAGTGGAGTACAACATTGTACCTCTGAGCCTAGGAATTTTGATTTTTTGGTCCATTCTCATACCTCTATTTCTTTGTGTGTACCATCTGACCAGGGCCTTTATGTGTGGGTTCTCACCTGGTACTGAAGTCCAGAGACATGCAAGCAGTGGGGTTGGGTTCACATAGGTGAATGGTTGTCTGTCTCTCTGTTAGTCCTGCGTCTGACTGGTACCCAGCCTCCCGCAAAATGGTGACTGGGATAGGCTCCACCCATCCACGTACCTAAATTGGATAAGTGGAAGAAAATGGGTGGACATTCTCCAACACATGGAATGTTGCACCTGGAATTAACATGCAAGCTGTGTCCACTTTTCTTCACCTACATGAAGGAAAGAATATCAAGAGTCTTGTTGGGCCACCAAAGTGTTGCCAGAGTTCAGCACAGCCAGGCTGTCTTTGTGTTAGCTGTCTCGACAAAACCTAAAATGCCAGTTGGAGATAACAGGTGTCATGATGGTGGTGACCCTGTCAAACCAGCTCATAAAAAGAGGCATTTCACACGTCAGGTGACTCCTTTCAGCACAAAATGCTCCCTGTGAGTGCCGCCCACTCCAATCAGAGACATTATCAGGTGTTGATGATAAAATGGTGACAAAAACAACGATGAACATATAAATAATATAAAAATACAACTGTAAAATGAAGCACTGCTGCAAATAAGAGATTAGCCCTCCAAAAATATTGTTAATTATTGTCACTCTGTTAATTATTGTCTATATAGTGACTATTGTCACTGTAGCAGCTGGACCTCGTTTCCCATAAGGTTTGTTTGTGGCTCTTAAATCATGCTGCAAATAAAATAATTAGTGAAAACATGGCACATCCAACGGATTTTAAAATCGATCTCACATTATATGCTCTGGTCCAGGCCATGTTCAGCTTTGGCATTTATCAGGTAAAAAGACGTCCGACTTTAAGCTCAACGTAGCATGTTGTGTAATTGTCTCTGGTGACAGCGCACAATAATTTTTATATGGGGGGGGCTTTCATCCTGGACGAGATCTGTCAAATAAGAGAACAGCTCAAAATCCCCTTGTTTGTTGATAAGAGAACAAATTTAATTACCAGGTGTAAATACAGTATTGCAGTATTCAAGTAGAGATCAATTGTTAATACCGGTATTTCCAGTTAGGTGCATGTATTTCCTTTAATGCAACTACTGTACTAACAGTTTGGTTCAAAATTGCCTTTCAGTCTCTGCATCACATGCTAAGTGGAAATCCTCATCGCCATTAATGTTTACAACCAATGTAGCTGTCCTTTAAAAATCAGCAGATACATAAACATTTTCACATATTCAGTATCGGCATGCAATCGTTCAGTGTGAGCTACCTATATTTGTGAAGGTTGTGACCTACAGTATGTCGTGACCTTATGTAATCCTCTGCTGCAGTCTGTAATAAAGAAGTTACTATAATACTGTATCTCCTGGCCTGTCTGTGTGACCCAGTTCTGATGAATGATTGATGAGGCAGTAAAGCTGCTGCTTCCCTCTGAATTGTTCATGAAGTCTGAACACAGTTGACAGATTTATCACCATGACTGTTTGGGCTGTCCTGTCAGGATCTTTACTTTGAGCCCAATCCAAGACAGAGTGGCGTCTTAGTCTGTTCATATAATAGGAAGGGCAAGGCAAAGCATTTCGCAATGCTGTATTTGTCAGGGCTCATCACTTTTGCTCTCTCCTACTCCTCTCCCTGGGGAGCACGGGGTGTGGCTGTCGCTAAAGAAACCAAACCAAGGAAAGCTGTTACACTGTAACACAATATAACACCATCCATCCATCCATCCATCCATCCATCAAACTGTGTATAACAGTCCTTATTTCAACACAACACCATGATCTTCTACAGTGCAATCTCAGTGAACCCCTCTCCTTCATCCTTGCGTGTGTGTGTGTGTGTGTGTGTGTGTGTGTGTGTGTGTGTGTCACACATGTATTTACAGCGAGCATGATGTGAGCTGGATTGTAGACAGCGAGTAACCCATCATGTGTTCTGTGAGAGGGACA